>JXPQ01028744.1:0-13646 GCA_001014675.1 Ephydra gracilis
TTGTGAAAATAGCGATGCAGTACTTTGTTTGATTTAGCGGTTGAACTTAAGTATACCAAACCAGTAGTTAATTAATTGGTTTTTTTGAATAACAAAAAATGGGTAGAGTGTGATTAAATTATGTTTAAATCTATGGCTCTCTTTATTTTGTAGGTGTTCGTCTTTTTTTGGAAAGAATTTTGTTGATTTGTATCACCATTAAATAGAATTACCTTTTTCATTTCTTAGTTAAAGTAATATAAATATCATTAAATTTAAACATTTTCGTCCTTTTAACGTTCCCGTATTGGTAGATTTTATGTTCCAGAAACTGGATGAATGAAGTTGAAGGTGTCAATGTTCATTCAGATGACTTTTGTTTTTATTTTGCGTTGATATTTCATCCAATATCATGTATCGGCGCATCCATTTTTTTTTCTTATGACAAAATTGCTTTGAAACTCTTCGGAATCATCCATTCGTTATTATTTTTAGTCGATTGTGAGCACGCGCGGCACTCTGAACATAACTTTATGCACGATGTGTCGTTATAATTTCACTACAGGCGCAGCTATCACAGTCAATTTCACTAAACAGTTACCAAAAATGATTTTGTTGACTTTTTCGATATGTTTACTGGTAACAGGTTCTGTGGGACGTAAATTACGTACATGGTCCTCGTTGCTTGTTTCCCATAAACAGTATTTCTTTTCGCCAAAAATTAATTGATTTTTTATGTAAAATTTTTATACACGTCGCCAATAAAATTGGCAAAGTATATATAAGTTTTGACGGCAAGTATGTAACATCTAAAACTAGAATAAAATTCAGACGTACCTCCAGTGCACCTGAAAAGTCCCAAAAGAGGCTCTATGCAGAATTATCAATTTAATTTAACGAAATATCGTTATAAACTATACATAAATATAATCAACGTGTATACCAAAAAAGGTTTGATTGCATGAAAATATGAGGTGCCTCCAGTTCACCTAAGAAGGACTCAAACGAGGCTTGAGTGGTTAATAATGCGAAGGTTACATTCAAATTTTATTAATTTCTAATATTAAGTGAGCAAATATAATAAATGTACGTACTATTGATTCATTAAAACTAAACAGCTATGTGATAAACACAAAAAAGGGAGATCGAAAAATTTACATTATTAATGGAATTAATTAAGAGTAATTCAAGGTAATGTGATTTTAGGTTTTTGTTTGCTTATAAAGCGACGAGCGTTATTCTGTCGGTATAAGCTGACTTTAACCTTTTTACTTGTTTTTTATTCCTTTTCTTCAAACTAACAAAGGTTGCATTATCCAAAATGCTCTTTCCCACGAACTTAAATTGAAACCTGTCAAATTTAAAGACGAGTTTATTCCAGGCTAGGCTAGGCAGAACTGTGAAATAAGGTTTCGCCCATGACCATGGGTTATTTCCGTGGGTAATTTTCGAAAAAGTCATTGCAACTCCAGAATTTTTACTAGTTGATATGTGCCTCTCACAACTAGGGATACATTTCATGTTTAATAGTGAAAGTTTGGTAGCTACAAAGCAAAGGAAGTTCCTCTTGCAGATCGTTTAATTTCTAAATTGAGTTTTAAAGAATAATTTCCAGTGGAATTTTAAATTTGAATAGAAATTATAAATAAACTTTTTCTGTAATATAGCTTTTATAGCACCGAATTCACAGAAATCCATTTGAGTACAACAAAATTGTTTGAAAAAAAGAGAACAAAAGAGAAAAGGCTTATAACTTCAGGTAATTTCCATAAACTTGTGATTGTGATACAATTAGATTCAAGGGAAACATTATGATTATAATTTAATGTATTTAGTGTTGGGATTGAATATTTTTTACTGATTCATTTTAATTAAACAATAATATTCACTGCTTTTGCTTATAAAACATAATTATTTTTGTTTCACATATTGTGTCTTAATAAAGGTTAATAAATTGGAAAATTATGTATTAACATTAAAAACAAATAGTAAGCAAAAATTTTTAATTAACTCAAAATATAATTTCAGTTAATCAGGAAATAACAAAACAAAAAACTACTATTAACTTAAAAAATATTCAGGCAAATATCGGCATAACCGATTGTTGGGAAATTTCCATTTAAATAATCTACGCAATTCGTTTCATTAACTGATTAAACGTTGATTGATTTATTTAATTAAAACACATATTTCAGCGCGATATTAAGTTAATTACTGTAGATAATAACAGATATCATAGATATTCAATTTTTCCTATATAAGTTTTCAAATTTTCGCATGTATTTCAGTATATCAGCAAGACAGCAATTGAAGCAGTCATCAAAAATGAGGAGTAAGTAAAGCCAAGTATATTTCGAAAAAAATTTAAAAATGGTATTGAAGATGTCAAATGTTGCATTTAATATACGATTGCTTCAGTAATAATAATTCATTTTTAATACAGTTTTATGGATATTGTTTACTGTAATGATGACATTGGCCATAACTCTTGGGATGCCAACAATTTCAACAGCTCCACCAAAGCCTCCAACGGGTTCTCCAGGAACTGGTGAAGGAGAAGGTCCCGGATACGTGTCTCAAACAGCTGCACCACCTCCTGTTTCTACTGTGACTCCACTTTATGGTAGTTAGAAGTCATTAAAAGTTTGGCATAAAATTTTGAAAATCTTTAGAAAACGGATTAAATATATATATTGCCTATGGGCAATTAAGTTTTTCAAAAAGCAAATAATATAGTTTGTTTTTCATGATGATGTGAGGAATTGTTGGGAAATTTCCATTTAAATAATCTGGCAAAGTAATATTGTTCATGTTAACATAAAACAGAAATCAAGTTTTGAGAGCAGTACCATGTTTGAGGGCTGGTTTTCCAATGATTAATTACATATTTATTTATTTTTCATTGCTTTATTAACTTATGCCCAGTTTCTACAAGCTTATTATTGAATGTATCCCACATCATTAGTATTTCAAAGATATTTAAAAACAATAATGAATTTATTTTTTATTTCTTTAATTTTTTTAACTAACTTTTTTGTAAATTTTATTTAGTTATATTCCGTACAGAATTTTTTTAATCAAGAACAATCTTGTAAAGTTGTTTAACTTAGGATACATTAAACAACCTATGTAGATCTTTTTTTCTATATTTTTATTTATTTTGTATGGTATACCTTCAATTAATCTCAAGTTTCCTACCCATATTCCGAATGTTTGTACGGTTACGTCATCTTTGAATGCCAAGCTTCTTTTTCCATCTGGTCTTTGTCCTATAAGACTCCTGTGACAGGCTTTGATTGCTTTCGTTGAGATTGATGCTATTATGGGCTCAACCATAGAGTGTATTTGCTTTTTTGCTGGACCAGTTTTCTATCGTGTAGTTTTTCGTTACGACTCAAGGTAGATATTTTTGGGTAAATTCGCGGAATGTCGAACTTATTAAAAGCACTTTGAACCGAAAGTATTTTTGGATTAAAAAATGTGGTGTAAGCAGAGACTGCCAATCTTGTAACGCTATGTTAATAAAAAGGATAGTGTCCACCACATTTGCGAGAAAGTCTAATAAAAAGAAAGGTTTGATCGAGAAAGCATTAAGAGCGCGCCGCTTAGGTCATTTATGTCAATGTTTCCCAACACAATGTGATGTGAATTCGAATCAGAACATATAACCATTGCAGAGTGTGTGCCATGGGGCAGGAAGTGAAAAGGGTATCAAAATTCTTGCCATCCGCTACAGCCAGATAATTATCTCATGCATGTGAAGCATTAGAAATATTTTAATCTCTCAAACTTAACGTGATAAAAAGCATTGAAAACCACTTGATTAGGAGACAAAACTCGTGAAAAGTGAACATTTATTAAAACTTCTATGTTCTTAACATTTATCATTATCAACATTATTTTAATAACAGTTTCATACATTTTAGGCCGATTTATCTTAAAATAAAGCCATTTGGAAGATTTGGTGAACTGTTCTCTAATTGAATTAGATTGAAAACTACATGAAAATTTTATAAAAAATTACAAAGCCAGGGCGAGAAAAACCAATCATATAAATTTATTGTGAATAAGTTAAAGGTATTTTAGAGTACCAGCACACAAAAAACTACGATAGTGGTCAAAATGTTTTCTACGTTAATGGCGATAGAACAGTTTCTAATAGACGATGTGTATTATTGCACATTTTATATGAACTGTGAAATGTCACGATTTATTGAGCTGCAAAGAGAATAATTATGATTATAAGTTGGGCTCTGATGCATACAGGGCATATTATGCCTCGCACGAGGAGCACTATTTATGTATCGGGGACTGAAAAAATTTTAGTCAATACCAAATGTCTGGCAGTACAAAAAAAAGTATTCAACTTTTTTCATCTAAACATACTTCTTTTTAATGTAAAAGGGGTATTTGATTTTTTTTTTACCAAAAAATGGAAACTTTAAGGGAAGGTTTTCGATAGGTTATTTCTCACATTTTTCGATGGGATTATTTTAACAAAAATGTGTTGATACACACAGATCATTGAAATAAAGCACTATCAAAACTATCAGTATATTACTATTATAGTGAATGCAATCATTGTTATTGTTCGGTCACCACCGAATTCCATGGTGGTCTTCCAAAATCGGCTTTTGTTCTATAAAAAACCTGTTCATAGTGCGGTCGTATAGGAATTTCATGAAGGTCGCATAACATCCGTTGTTGAGTAATAAAAAATTGATTAACTCATAACTTAAGATGTTATGTGACAAATATTGGGATGCAGAGATCCCTGCACATTATTTCCACTTCAATGCATTCAATCATTCACGGGCACTTAAGTATGATGAAACAAGTCATCTCGTTTGATACAAAATAGTTTGTCAATCAATCAATTGTTAAAGAAAACGTTTTCCTCGATTTTTATATAAAAATTACTAAAAAGTTCAGTCGCTGTGCCCCAAAAGATCTTGATAAAAACGTAACAAGTGATGAATCATGGAAACATTACTATGAGCTGGACAGCCGTCGACCTTGTGGGTATTCCAAAATGTATAAAATCCAGCAAAAGATGTATGCCTACGAAGCTCCTGTAAGTTCGTTGAAACCGTTTTATTTTTCAGGAGTTAAAAGAGTGTATTGATGACTCATCCTCGTGATTGGACACCGAAACTTTTTAGTAGATAAAACTGCATAATCAACGATTTACGAGTGCCATCGAAGTAGTTGAAACGTTTAAAGACCATTTTTCTAAGTTGTCTCATGAGAAAGAAAACACAGTTATGACGAACTGTACGCACGGAAGCAAAAGATTAAACATTGACTGGATAATATTTTGAGGAATAAGAAAGCCATTTTCATTTAATAGTGTTTGTTAGTATTTATTCCAGAAACATAAATAATACCTTCGTATAAGCGTCAGATATCTTAATCTTTCATTCTTTGTGACAAATTTTATTTTTATTTCAAAATACATTAACATTAATTCCATAAGTTTTTTTTTGGATTTTTTTTTTTTTTTTTTTAAGACCTTTTTGTGGAAAATTGGTTTTAAATTTACTATATAAAATATTGTACGTCACAAATCACTACCTTTCATCTCATCTTTCTGGTAATTTACGGTTCCCATCGTCAAAAAAGTCCGTCTCTTTGACTGTTACCCATGTACGAGTCCAGTTTTTGCGTTCATCATGATTGGGGAAGTGCTGGCCAGCTACGCAATCGTTTGAAAGATATTGTAATCGGACAGAACATAATCTTAACTATAGGGCCTGTGGGGTAGAACGTGCTATTTAAGCATTTTTAATTTAGTTCTAACGTTCCTCGCATCATTTATCCCAGAATTTTTGTGTTGCAATATAACTTTGTCGTGTCTGTTAGTATATTGCGTGTCTGAAGCAATTCCCTGCTTGGTGTCACCAATTTTTGGCAGTAGACTTCTACTATGATCTTACCCAACTTTAATAATAATTTTTAAACACTCATTCTATATCGCGAATCATGCAAAGCCCCCTTTGGCTTTAGCCTTTGGAGCAGGCGCTCGTCATCTATTGGCTTTCAGTTTATACGGTGCAAAATATTTTTTATTCTGGATCATGCCCACCAGCTATTTCACGATTGAAATTAACAGGTTAACAGACTCTTAGTGTATTTAGAAGTCACTTTTGCGTTTTTATGGATTTCATATACTTCGCATTCTTGTATAGTTCTGTTGGAAGGCCATTCTATACGGATGTTTTGTTGGACTTGAGCAATTGGAAATCAATGACCACTTTCTCACTACCAAGTAGTGTAAACGGATTACTAATTAGAGCAATTATTGAGGTTGGAATTAACATTTATCTGATAGAACTATCAGCATCATTGCCATTCAGTACGTAATTTAAATGCCCCATACGCTCAGTGAACTCTTGACGTCCGCCATTGCTGTTTTACTGGTCTTTGCAGATTGAAACTTTGAGCCTAAAACAATAAGTTGTGCTGTTCTTCATGTCATGGCGAAGCTCCACTTGCCCTGGTACAAGGTTTTTCTATTTTCAATGACACATTTCATCATTCACTTGAAGTGTCTTCGGTCAATGATACATAATCTTCTGCTTAGCATCAGTTTCCAGAATTTGGGTTGCCACAACACATTGAGATTGGATGCTGCAGGTTGGAGGAGGAGTACGTTTCAATAGTGCGAAGCAACAATGTAGTCTCTTCCAATTGACGGTTATAGACATCAAACATGCACTGCTTTCGGTTGCGTGACGTATAGGCGCTTTCTATTTTTTGTACCCATAGTGGTTGGAGCTAATTTAGTAACGCAAACAGGTAAGCACGGCCAAAATACTTCCGACATGCGTGTCAGATTCCAGTAACTCATGATCATTAGACCTATTTATGTAGTTTCTGGAACATAGACTATATTTCATCGTTCGTATTCGTTAATTTATGACACATGGATCCTCTATGGTTGGTCTACACAGCAATGTAGGTGTCACGAGGATAATACCGGCAGGGTTAGCGCTTTCAGGCAGATTGGCTTAAGATTACAACACACCCTGACATCCTAAAAGAAATTGTGTACGTGACGCTTACTCAGAATATTTTATATTAAAGAACACGTTCCGTTCTATAAACAAAATTCAATTTTTTCAACAAGAGCATCAAAGTAAGGAATCCAAATATTCTACCTACCTGCCTACTCTAAAATCTGAATATAGTAAATTAAGATATTAACTGAATAAAATGTAAATTATGGCAAAGGATAATTACTTCGAAAAAAAATTTTACTAACACAAAATTACATAATCCAAATCCAAATGTATACCAAATTTGGGCGTGATTGCGTAAAAATCAGAGATACTTCCTATGTGATATCAAGAGCAACTTTAATGCTGAATTGTGCAAAGCTAACATTTTAATTCTATGCAATTTCAGTATTGAGTGAAAATAAGTATAATCCATGTGTGCATCAAATATGGGATTAATTAGATAAAAATTAGAGAAAGCTCCAGTCAACCTAAGTGGTCCCACTCCCGTTTTAATGCTTAATCATGCATAGGTCACATTAAAATTTTACAAGATATCAGGATTACGTGAACAGATTATAATTAATGTACTACTGTATACAAATGAAAACAGGAATGATGAATTTTAATTGCTTGGGTGTTTCGATAGGGCAAAATATTTTTATTTTCAAGTTGGCAGCACTGTAACTGCCTCTTGTGCCAAATTTCACGTCTTATCTTCATCTGTCATATAGTTTTACTTGTGTTTACTAAACGACTAAAAATGTGTTCTGAGCTGAGATCTATCCGGGAAGCGCCTTTGCAGCATGTTTCGAGGAAGTGGATAAAATGCTGGCATAAGTGCATTGCGTCCGGTGGGGAGGAGATTTAATAGATTTGGAAATATAAATAAAGAAAGATTTGAATTAATAACAAATTCTCGTTTTCATTTGTACACAGTAGTAAGTACAATTTATCTTTAGAAATCAGACACCTATATGGTCAACAAAAAGGGAGTTAAAAAATTTTCCATAATCTAATTTAAGAATTGGACATTATCAGTATACGGTACCATGACAAAAATCTCATTATCCATATGAGTAAATCCAGACCAAACCACATACGTACGACACTCCTCCCTTCATCAGCCAACTTCAAAATAATTTATCGTAAGTTTTTCTTGCATGCATGCCATGCATTAAATAGTAAAATGACCAAAGTCCAGTCGTACAAATAGTTTTCCTTCATTGAAGAGCTCTTGAAATGACACAAAAATATTGACAATTTCGAGTCAGTAGCTTCAGAAGAGCCAACTAAATTATTAAAAAATAAATCTGGGTAGTTTTTGAAGTACTAATGAACTATAAAAACTTATGATGCAAACCGAATTTTTCAGTATCGTTAATTTAAGAAGAAAAGTAGATCACCACTACGTGGTAAGATAGAAGCAAGATGGGAAGAAAAATATACCTAATTTTAGCGCTCTGTATGGCATACACACGTCTTCTGTAAAAAGACACGACCTTACATGATAACACAGATCTAAAAATTTTACGCCTTTTGACTTCCTTTTCTGGATTTATTTGAGAAGCAAAGACAGCAAGTCTCAAACCAGTGACGAGCTCACAACAAAGATTGAGGCTCAAACCAGTGACGAGCTCACAACAAACATTCAGGCTGAAATCATCTATACCGCCAGAGCAATTTGAAAAACTAATGGAAAACGCAGTACAAGGGAAAAACTTTGCATCCATTGATACAATCCATCACTTGATTGATAATGAACTTGAAAACGAATCCAAATAAATTACTAAATTAGTAAAGTGGACACGAATACTTCATATATGGAAATCAATTGTTTTTCTTCAGTTATTCAACGTTAAAATACCACCACAAAAAATGTTGCACCGTACAGAAATATATTACTATGTTGCATTGACTCATTTTTATATAAATTGGACTACCTTATTTTTTTTTTAGGTAAAGCTGAATCATGTTAGCTACCTACATTATCATTATGCTTATTGTAATTATTATTAATTCAATGATAATCAAGAATATAACTGTTCAATAGAATGAGTGTGAGCTTCTTTCGAGTTTGAGCAGTATTCGAACCTGGAACATCCGTATTCCATCTTTGCGGATGTCTACGAGCCAAACTGCCTTTTACGCAAATATCCGTGCGTAATTTTAATTTTAAAGTACAATAGCACTTACAAGGATGTTCACAANTAATTTTAATTTTAAAGTACAATAGCACTTACAAGGATGTTCACAAATGTCAAAAGTATTTTGCATAATATGCAGAAAATTATTAAAAGTTAAGAAAATTTCATATTTTCTCATAAAATAACTACGCACCGAAGTCGGTTCTATTATTGTCATACTTTTATTTCTTTATGCTTTAATACAACTCGGCTTGATTTACGCTGTTCGAAAATCAATCCTTATCGTAATTTTTATGAGTTCAATTGTTTGAGTATGACGAGTGACACCGACGTGATTCTGTAACTACATTGCTGGCAGGATAACCATAAATAACAGCAATAGAAATTTACTATGAACTTAGCGATTCAGCACATTCGAATCAAATCTTCGATTAGAAAACAATACATCATGACATCAATTCAAGAACTCATAGCCAAGAAATATGTCACTGTTTGTGTCATTCTGCAACTAATTAAAAGTTTTGATTTTTAGCTTCTACTGAATTCTAACAAGAAATTGATGATGCGGAATTCATTTTTAATATGATATTGACTGAAATCAATTATAAAACTGCATTGGAAATATTTTAATGAACACGTGGCAACAAACATTCGTATTATTGGTCGCCTTTGATTTTGTTTGCGTTTTTTCTTTAATATGTTATACATTTCCGTTCTCAAAAAATATTGTTTATTAGAAAAATTTAGTTTCCAATTTATAAAAGAACTGAAATCACTGAATTAACTACATACTTCGATGTGTATGCGCGTACCTTTTGCTTGTTGCACTCTTCCCTCAAATAATATTAGTTAAAGATGACTTGACGCTCTTTCTTTTCTCGTCCACTGATGCTTTTTAATATTTCTCTTTCCATCTTTCTTTGGATGCCTCTTTTGATAATTAAAATTCTCCTATTGCATATTTTGTCTTTTCTTCCTTTAATTGCATTCGTACAGTTTCTTAAAGCACTGAAAACAACATATTCAACAACGAAATGAGCTACAAAACAAGTAGCATCAAATATTGTCCCTAGTACCAATTTTACAAATAACCACCAGCCATGCTACCTCAACTACATCCAGCCTTTGCCTGAATCTTTAAACTATAACTCGGAAACGATTGAATTTCGTAGAAAAAAATTAAAAAGAGCGTTTGATGTCTAAAATTTGTTGTTCTCGTAGGAAAACCGAAGGCAACAAGAATGAACATATCATCTATTTAGACATTCAGAAATACAGATTTATAGATGTACAATGAGTCGTCACTTAA
This sequence comes from Ephydra gracilis, assembly GCA_001014675.1. Classification (NCBI taxonomy): domain Eukaryota; kingdom Metazoa; phylum Arthropoda; class Insecta; order Diptera; family Ephydridae; genus Ephydra; species Ephydra gracilis. The sequence continues at coordinate 10,434 of JXPQ01028744.1, forward strand.
GTCACTTAAGGCTTTGCATATCTTTTCTTAGCTCTGTAGTGGTAAAATTTAAAGGTGAACGTTAAAAGGAATTGTGTTTGCATGCAATACGTGTCAAGACGGTAACCTTAAGCATTGCTGTTGGTAGCTATTAGGCAATATATGTGTTTTTCATACTCTATAATGCAACAGCAGATTGACAATTAAATGTTTTCAAATCAGGCATTCTTAAACAAAAAGCGCGATTCCAGCATTATCATCCCCTGGCAGCACATCTTGTATAACCACGACACAGAGCCATTCAATATATCAAGTCAATAAAGGCTTGTTCGACTGTTAAAAAAATTGCCTTCTAATACAGTTCTTATTCCTGGTGAATGGATTTTCAATGATTTATTATTCCGTGAATTGTATTGGGTTTGTCTTGGCTTTCGCAGGCGCACAAGGAAAGCATCCAACCGCATCAGTGGTATCCGACCATTGGAAAGATGAGCTATATATACATCATCTCATCACCTGTACAAGAAAGCTTAGGACCATTCCAAAATATAACTGGAAACAAGAGGAATCTACGTCTTAATACCTAATGTAGTGGTGTGTCATAAACATAAATTTGCTGGATCTATTCACTACATTTTGTTATGATAGTCCGCTACATTGCGCCTCAAAATTTGTTCTTGATTTACGAGTGCTTTTTTATGCTACAATTATTTTGCAATAACTTATTTTGTTTAGTAAAAACAGATAATAACAAAGCGTTGAGCACATCACATTTACGTTATTTCTTTCTTTTTTTTTAGGTGGAGATAGCTTGCAACGTGATGGGCGTTGTGTTGTCTATTTTAACCATAGATGTAAATAAGTGATCTTATGCCTACTTCACAGGAAAATGGACGTTAAATAAAAATGAACGATTATTATAAATTGTATTTTTTTGTTTTTATTAGAGAATCCAATGCCTACAAATCTTAAAAAAATATTTAAAATTATTCAAATTTTGCATTAGCACGACGTGAGAAGTGGTCTCTCGTCGGATGAGAAACACAATTCGTGTATGAGGAATTTGTCCATTTTGTTGTACGGGCCACCCAATATTTGGCCATGCTCATGCCATGCCTTCCAATACGGACCATAATTTTAATTTAACGGGTTAAGGTCAACCATTCGTCAATCATTGTTATGACGTTCAGGACTATGTTTTTGATTCAAAGTTGAGTCATTTTTAAAGGATTATCCTAAGGTGAAGATTTTTTCGTCGATACACAGTACGTGCTATCCTCGCGTACTACTGGAAAAACGTTTATTTTTTCGCTAATATTTTGCCTTCAATTTGCCAGTAAATAAGTATTTAATGTGTCCCATGCACACGCTGAGTTCCGAATCTTCTTTGAATACTATCTTTTATTATCAAGACATTGAATTTGAAATTTTCATTTGCCGAGATAAGATTTTCTGCGTTTGCCATGATTTTCGGTCGATTCATTTCTGTGGAGTACTAAAGTTTGATGACACTCTACTTTAAGGAAATAATATATATATACCCTTCAATTGCACGAAGTGGCCTTAACCACAAATATACTTAAGAATGCCAGGATTCACTATCCTATGTGTGCCTGACTCTCCAACATCTTTAGTTTGGAGATTGTATTTTTTGCTTCTCTAGGATATGAATTACTTGACACTTGAATTTGGATTTTGCGAAAAATTTGTACTTTTTGTTTCCATGCTTTTCGCCGTTTGTTATTTTCCTAAACATCTGCTTCGGCTGTTTACTGAACTTAGACTTCATTTTTCCCACGCTCACCTGTCTTATGTTTAAGTGCTACACGTCAATTCAATTTTACAGATAAGGAAATCTCGTTTGTCTTCTTCTTTCTCATGGTCTCGTCACAAGTTATGCTCATTTGACGATAAGTCAATGAGAGAATACAGTGTTGTATTCCGCCTTGCCCCACACCCTCTAAATCCAATGCGTCTCAGTCCGTACATTAAAGCTATTTTATGCTCCTAATACGCAACCCTATGATTTGAGCTTCAATATCGCGTTTCATATGCAGAATTTATATACCCACTGCACCTCTTCTTATCTAATGAACCCTACCTGCTACACAAAACTATTGGCTTTGACTGTTCTACAATTTTTTATATTCAGAATGGCTTCTATCTCGGCTACCTTGAAGGTATCCCATTCGCCACCTTAGGAAAAAGCGTTACATACACGTTTTGCAGCATAACAAAATTGTGGCTGTATTCATCCACTGCGAATGAAGCTTACTCGTTCCTAACAATAATACATTTTTCTTCCTGGACTGATCTTTTCTTTTATTGCGGCGTCATTTCCATCTACTCACCAATAAAAAACAAATTTTTCCAGGTATACATTACTTGTATTTAAAGTTGTACAACATATTGAAAATAAACATAATAATAAAAACGGTGTCTTGATAAAGTATGTGTGTTCCGTTGGTTCCTGCGTCTAAGTTTTATATAAAAATAATAGATGCTTAAAATAAATAGGACCTATATATGTATCGAAATTTACGCCGTTACTGACATTCCCGATTGCTTCGTTTATATTTGATATTATGTGGGTAAAGTGTATTAAATTGCAATATCATTTAAGTGCATTTTCAAGAGCTCACATTCAATAACTTTTCAATTACAATTTCAATCGATAATGGCTCTTATACAACAGCAGATTCTGATGACACCTTTGCTGATGTAATTTATGAATTATGTGCTCACGAAAGGTTTTTCGTTCATAATCCATAGATGACCACGTCCAGCTATGCAATTGCTGCACATAGAGAAGAAAAAATTCCTGAAAGCAAAATAGAGCACTCACCTATTTTCATTTTTACATCAGCCAGAAGTCCTCGGATTTCTGAACCGCAATCTAGATCTTCATTCAAAGTTCAGCCGTGAGAAGCTGAATTCTATAGTGGTGATTATTCGAAATGGCCGTGTTATCGAGATTTGTTTATAGCTATCTATGTAAGAAACTTGGGGCTAACCGATGTTGAAAGATTATTCCATCTACCTAATAAAACATCTGGTGAGGCCAATGATATAGTTAGCGATGCTCCGCTTACAAATGTAGGTTTTGCTATGGCATGTTCAGACCTATCCTAAAGATTTGAAAATAATCTCCTTTTCGTTACTAATCAGTTCCGCTGATTAGTGAATCTTAGCCCACTTAGCCCCATCAAGTAATATCTGATCGCTCTTCAAACA
>JXPQ01028750.1:1998-12312 GCA_001014675.1 Ephydra gracilis
TGGATTCCATATGACCAAATGTACTCTTTACATTCATTGAAAAAAATTCCATAAAGCTTTTCCATTCAAAAACACCCAAGTCATGCGCATCACATATATTGAGTTTTGTTTGTCGTAAGAGAGCAAGAAAGAGAGAGCAGTGAGAGAGCTCTTTAAATCAGTTGTCGTAATACCTGCTACGAAGAGAAATGTTGCTTGAGCTTTCGGCTCGTTGTATAGATCACACCATCATTGAAGAAAATGCCCTAAGGTTTTTCCATTCAAAAACACCCAATTCATGTGCATAAGATATATTGAGTTTTGTTTCTCAAGAGAGAGCGAGAAGGAACAAGAAAAAGAGAGCAGTGAGAAAGCTCTTTAAATCAGTTGCTTAGAACGCCTGTAGGAATACCTGCTATGAAGAGGAATGTTACTTTTGATTTGTAGGCTAATGTTGTTGATATTTTCGCTGGAGCCTAGGTAAACAAAGTGGACCACTCTACACCGGAACGTTTCTTTGATTTCTAGGCTAATGTTGTTGATATTTTCGCTGGAGCCTAGGTAAACAAAGTGAACCACTCTAAACCGGAAGGTTTCATTTCAGATTCGGTAACTAGAATTTTTACACGCCCATACATTCGCTGCGCTTTTTCATTTGATACAAAATATTGAGAAAAAAGAATTATCGATTGAAATAACCATCAATCATAGCCTGTGTATATTACCGAGACCTCTAAAAACTTTTAATCCTTAGAAACAGTAATTTCCTATTATATATTGCTTAATGAAATAATTTTTAAGCTAGAACGGTGGTAGGCTAACACAGAAAAAAAATTTATTTTAGAAAATGTGATTTTTTTTATTCCGTAGAGTTGTCTTCAAGGGCGATAATAGTCGTTAAGCAATTTTTCGATACCATTTTTATAGCACGATTTATTTTTAGCCTAAAAATACCGCTCAGCTATGGCGATTTCCTTTTCATCGGCGCTAGGTTTCTTTACAGCGAGCATTTCGTGGCGTCTGAGAAAATAAGAAAGCTGATGAGGTCCATGTGTGGAGCTGACCTTTGCTGCTGAAGCCATCGTTTTGTTTGATTTGTAGCGAAGTGCATTATGCTAATGATCAAATGTGCCGCTTTCGCGCGATTTCGTCCATCACACACTCCAAACGCCAAACAGTCGCTGTTGATAGTTTTTCCCTTATCAAGATAAAGGATGAATATAACACCCTATACATTCCAAAATTGTGATGCACTTATCTTGCCTGCCGACTCTTGCTTTATATTATGCTTTGGATTTGGTGCACCAAGTGCAGTCCACTGAGTTGAAGATTGTTTTGACTTCGGTGTGAAATGATGGAGGCATATTAGCGCGTACAAGCGACGCATTGAACACATTGGAAGCGCCATTCAGGCGGTAAGCACCCGTAGAAAAATTGTTCAATTCAAAATCGATGCTATGTATGCGCGGTCATCCAGAGACGCATTTCAACTCACCCCGAAGATTGAAAGAGCGATGCACTGGGCACATTGAAAGTTTTAGGCAGGCGGTACGCGGCTGTAGTAAATCCTGCATTAAATGGAACGATCCTATGTATACTCGGTCATTCAAAGACGTAATCCAACTCACCTAGATGGTTGAAAGAAGATAACGTGTTGCGTATTTTATCGCAAAAAAAAAAAAAAACATCGCGCAAAGTATATCAACTGATCGTCTTGAAACTCATTGTGTAGCCTCTCAATTAACCAATATTTGCCTGCAGGACTTCGACATTCTAGCAAGACTCTGCTCCAGCTTAGAAAAAACGAGGCAACTGTGACTCGAGACCAACGCTCCGAACATCGTAACACTGAATACATGGCCAGCTCATAACGCGGACCTCAAACCGTAGAATTACTAGTTGCGGTTGATAGTAGTTAGCATGCCTTGCCTCACTAGCCACCCAAACATGGAGACGCTGAATCGTTCCCTTGCCAGTGCAGTGGATAATTTGCTCATGCATTAACATCGCCAGCAAGACTTAGACATTCCGGCAACACTCTTCTCCAGCTGGCAAAGCAAAAATAACTCAAATGTGGCTCAAGACCAATGCTCCGGACTTGGCAACACTGGATGATTGGCCAACAGATAACGCAGAACTCAAAACGTTGAATTATTAGGTGCGGTTAATAGTAGAGAGCATGCCTTGACTCACTGGCCACCGAAGTATGGAGACGCTGAATCGTTCCCTTGTCTGTGCAGTGAATAATTTTCTCATGACTTAGACTTTCCACGCAAGACTCTGCTCCAGCTGGCAAAGCAAAAATAACTCAACTGTGGCTCAAGAACAACGCTGCGGACTTCGCGACAATGGATGATTGGCCAGCAGATAACGCAGCACTCAAACCGTTGAATTACCAGATGCGGTTGATAGTAGAGAGCATGCCTTGACTCACTGGCCACCGAAGTATGGAGACGCTGAATCGTTCCCTTGTCTGTGCAGTGAATAATTTTCTCATGACTTAGACTTTCCACGCAAGACTCTGCTCCAGCTGGCAAAGCAAAAATAACTCAACTGTGGCTCAAGAACAACGCTGCGGACTTCGCGACAATGGATGATTGGCCAGCAGATAACGCAGCACTCAAACCGTTGAATTACCAGATGCGGTTGATAGTAGAGAGCATGCCTTGACTCACTGGCCACCGAAGTATGGAGACGCTGAATCGTTCCCTTGTCTGTGCAGTGAATAATTTTCTCATGACTTAGACTTTCCACGCAAGACTCTGCTCCAGCTGGCAAAGCAAAAATAACTCAACTGTGGCTCAAGAACAACGCTGCGGACTTCGCGACAATGGATGATTGGCCAGCAGATAACGCAGCACTCAAACCGTTGAATTACCAGATGCGGTTGATAGTAGAGAGCATGCCTTGACTCACTGGCCACCGAAGTATGGAGACGCTGAATCGTTCCCTTGTCTGTGCAGTGAATAATTTTCTCATGACTTAGACTTTCCACGCAAGACTCTGCTCCAGCTGGCAAAGCAAAAATAACTCAACTGTGGCTCAAGAACAACGCTGCGGACTTCGCGACAATGGATGATTGGCCAGCAGATAACGCAGCACTCAAACCGTTGAATTACCAGATGCGGTTGATAGTAGAGAGCATGCCTTGACTCACTGGCCACCGAAGTATGGAGACGCTGAATCGTTCTCTTGTCAGTGCACTGGATAATTTCCTCATGCATTAACGTGCGTCTCGCAAGCGATGAGTGGTCGGAACGTCTCAGGTCTTGCTGTAAGCCATATAAAAGCCTTTTCGTGTAGGTTTTGTACCCATTGAATAACGCGATACGCAATTCTTTTTTTAATGTTCCATCGTTTTCAATTGACGTCGCGAGGTAGTTCGATTTTGATTTTATTTTAGAACAAAAGCCATTCGAAAACATCGGTCAAAAAAATCAATTACCGCATTTAGAAGTTTTTCTTTCGCATTAAAAAAAAAAAAAAGCCTTTCAAAAACATTCGGTGCATTGCAAATTTTTGAAATTCGATAATTGGGCATAAGTATGGCGCCTGACGCCGAAGGATTCGCAATATGATAAGTGAAGTGATTGAAAGGATGTTATGTTGTCGATTTGGACGTTGTTTTCCAAAGGTTTTGTAGTTGAAAGCCATTATTTCTATGCTTAACATGCTTCGAACAGCTTTTGGTCACTTATGAGTCGATGTTCCAAAATTAAAAATGCCGAACTCGTACGTAGAAACTGTCTCATCCCAATTTTCTGTTGGCTAATGGTACGCAATTTGACTGCCGCCTGCGCTCGTGGCAGAGCATAGTTTGCTCTCACATGTGCCGCTTATCTGCGTTCAGCCACGTACGCTTGTCGCAAGCTTTTTACGCACATGAGCAGTTTTCTGCCGGCTGTATGCACGTACGCCTCACACGCACTGCGGTGCGATCAAGGCAAAGAACGAAATCTGAGCTTGCTGTCATATACGATCGATGTGCTTACTTGCATGCATGCGTGTGCTTAAGCAACAATAATCACAAATAAATTAGCTAATTCGTGGCAGATTGTCTACTGGCTATTGGGCTAACCAGTGTGCAGTGCTGTAGGAAAGCAAAGCCGTCTCAAGGCCATTTGTAAAGTGAATTTCAAAACCTCGGCATATGGAACGCAACGCACGTTCTGCACGGCACAGATACAATCGCCCAAGCATTAGTTTACACAATGCAATGACAATGCTGCGAAGTAAATAAGTAAATAAAATATGTCAAAAGCGATAAGCCGCAGCAAGATGGCATAAAAAACGTATTCATTTCGCCTGTTTTATGGGTTTATTTTGCGTTTGATTCACTGTTTTTTGTTTGTTGTTGCTTTCAATTGAATTCTGTTTTTTTTTTGTTTTTTTTTTTTTTTTTAACGATTAAGGGTAAAGGAAATTTCGCAAAGTTCGCTGCCGCAAAAATANTTGGACAGTGAGTGATACAAGACGTTAGCTAGGCACACACTTACATAAGAACATACACAGCAGTTTATCAAGTAACACAATCGCGAAGCTTTATATTCTGAAAAAGTTTGATTTTAAAAAAACCAAAAAAAAAAAAAAATGAAAAAAAATTGAAAATGAAAACCAAAACGTATTCAAATACACAAAGCAGACATAGCCACATCACACTGTTCCAAGAATTCCAAGTTTTATGCGACTGCCTAGCTGCCTGAGCGTTGAATAATACTCTGTGCGACTGTGTGACTCTTGCAGCCGCGATCAGTCCGCTGCCCAACTTGCTACAATCGAGCATTGCTGGCACTTTTAGTGCCGCGTTCAGCATTTACACGAAATCATAATANAACAAAATTTTTCTTGTAGGCGACACGACCATCGGCGCATCGAGCAGTTGCAATATATCGCTGAATGGGCTGGGTATACAGCCAGTGCACTGCACAATTTATCGTAGCGAAACGAATGAGGTGACCATTGTGCCAGAACAGAATGCGCGTGTGCTGTTAGACGGCCAGCGCATAAACACCGACACGAATCTGACACAGGGTGCCATGCTGACAATTGGCAACTACAATTTGTTGCGTTTCAATAATCCCGCCGAGGCGCAAATGATGCGCTCCGCACTGGGCAACGACACGGACAACACACAAATGGACTTTACCGCTCAGCAGCGCAATTCCGGCAGAAGCCTTGACAGCCACGGCAGCAGCACAAACATGACACAGGCCGAGGTGCGTCAATCGCTTGAAATCGAGAGCTTCTATGAAACTAACATAGATCCCATGTACAATGGGCTCGCTGATCTGGGCAAGCCTACAAATGGCGAGAAAACGCTTAAGCACGTGCCACCGATTGACATAAATGGGCTGCAGTGCCCCAAAGTGTTTACCGCTGACTTGGTTACCGTGAATATGCCCGCAAAAGATGTCTTGGGCCAGAAGTACGCCAGCTTCGCCAAGAATCTGGCCGAGAACCATCGCGTCGAGAAGCAAGTGAACAACAATAGCCTGCGCAATAATCAGCAGGTGAGCAATAATATGAAGCCAAACATCCCCGGCATTGGCAGAGAGCCAGGCAATTATGTCAACATTCCAAGCACTTCCAATTACTTACAAAACACAGCCAAAACGAACGGCTGTAGCACAGAGTATCTGACAAAAGTCAACAATACGACGCCACTGCGTGCGGCCAGTAACCTAAGCAATCATCACAATGCTGTGGCCTATGATCGCTATCCCAAGCCGGGCACTTATGGAGGGCTGCAAATTTATCCCATGAATGGCATCAACACGGAGATTAACAATGGCGGTGGCAGCGGCAACGGCAGCGGCATTAGCTCGACGCACAGCTCGCCGCTGAAGTCGCACGAACAGNTCGCCGCTGAAGTCGCACGAACAGTCGCCGTTGTTTGCACACAAGCGGCAGTTGCAGCAGCTGAGCAATACTGAGAACGAGCGCCTGGAGGACATGCTAAAAATTTGCACTGAATATGCGGATCGCCAGAATCAGAGCGCAAACAGCAACAGCAATAGCATCACATCCTCGCCCATTGTGCAGAATCGCATCAAAACGAACGGCTCGCTGCCGCGCGAAAAGAAATCGCCATTCCACCATGAGCACACAAATGGCCAAGCGCAGCAGCAGTCGCAGCAGAACAGCGACTGCAACACCAACAGAAATCTGACCAGCACAATGCATGTGCTTAACGCAGCTAGCGCTGGCTACAGCTCCACTGGCTACGAGAATGTGCGTTTGCTCGGACAAAATCGCGTGGAAATCAACGGGCAGCTGGCAACCAATGGCAGCGCTAAGATCACTACAACGTCCGCCATGAACAATACAAGTAGCACAGGCAATAGCACACATCACGCTACAGGCTATGAGAATATAGTTGTTGGCAAATATGTGCCACAATCGCCACGCACTAAAATACGCACCACCTGCATGTCGCCCAAGAAGGAGCACTCATTTAGCAACGCCTTCACGCAAGCGTTGAAATCACCACAATCGCAGGCCCAGCCACCACCGCCAATTCCCAATCCCAAGCCACAGAGCAAGCCGAACGAGTATGAGCAGCTGATCAAGACATTCGAAGAGAAACTCAGACTGGAGATGCAGGCCATCGAAGAGAGTAGCCGCTATCAGGCACCGCATAAAGCGGCCAACACACAGCTGCTGCCTCCCAAACGCTTACACAAGAACATAAACAACTTGACGTTGCAAATACAACAGCCGCACTCTCTGCAGAATTCGCCAAAGTTGAGCAAAAAACCGGCTCCAGCGCCACGCACATTGAATCGCAATGGCTCTGGCAGTTGTGGCAGCTTGCAGCATATCGCCGAAAGCAAGTCCACAATTGAGTGCCAAGATGTCGAGCAGCTGAAGACTAAACGCAAAGAGCTGCGCGCTGACATACAACGCCTCAAGGAGGATATCAGCGAGCTTCGCAAGCAGGAGGACGAAGTGCTGCGCGAGGTGAGTGCCATTTTGCAATGCATAAAAATAATTTCATAATAATTCTCTGCACTGCGCAGCTCGACATGGAGAAAGCTCTGGTTACAGCCGAAATGAGCTCTGTGGGCGATTCGGTGGAGGCGTATGAGCAGCAGTTGAACAGTTTGCAAAATAAAATTCATCGCTTAGAAGCGCAACGTAATGCGACGCGCGTCATGGAGGAGAACCAGCAGGCCAAGCTAAAACAGTCCATCGAAATGAAACAGGACCAAATCAAGAAGTAAGTACCTAAGTCATGCTTACGATGCAAAGCACTGAATTATTTGCTGTTATAATTGCAGGTTAAAAGCCATGCTTAAGCAAAAGCCCAACAATGAGTGCCTCAAAGAAGAAATACACAATGTGTCCGATACGTTGGAGAACGAGCGCAAGGCATTCGAAGACTTGGAGTTTCAATATCTGGAAGAGGAATCCGAATGGCATGCCTACCGCGAAGAGCTGCATGCAGAGGAGAAGACGTTGCAGCTGAAGATCGAGGAAAAGCGCTTGGAGCTGCAGCATCTGGAGAAACAAGAGCTGAATAATCAAACGTGTGACGCCCAGTCGCTCAAAAACANTGTGACGCCAAGTCGCTCAAAAACAAGCTCATCGAATGCTACCAGCAGCTGAAAGCGCAACAAGAGCAGGTCAAGGCTATCGAACAGGCGATATGTGACATAACTGGCGAGCTGCATATCAGTTCATCGGATGAGGACGAGCAGCCAAGCTTGAAGTCGCCCGACAGCGAGCCGATAAATAGCAATTTGGCCAATTGCATTATGTCGCAATCGTTATTCGGCTCAGCCGAGCTGCTCTGCCCTAAGCACACGCAAACTGATTTAATGTCCAAGAGTATTAATGAGAATATGTTTTACAATAATAAAATCGAGCAGCCCACCGCGAGTGGCAATAATTTACCACCCGCAACAAGCACACCCAAAAGGCCGACATTGCAGGTCGTTGATATTGTCGAGGAGTCGGCCGCGGAAGCGAGTGCTGCAGAGCAGCAATCCAGCGCAGTTTTACGCGTCAAGCGGGTTGCCAGTAAAGGCGAGAAAACTGTACCAGCGGACGAGCAGAATGAACGCTTGAAGTTCAATTTATCGCTGGACAGCGATGACTTTGAAGTGAACCCGCTAGAGCGGCGCGTGCCATCACAGGATGACATAGATCGCATCTGCAAAGTCACCTTGGATGCGCCCATTTCAACCAAGGGTGCCAGCACAAAAATATTCGACAGCATCAAGGAGATCGAGCGCAATCGCCAGCTGCTGCTGGCACAACAAGGTAATGCGCTTGGTCTTCGTGTGTGGGTGCTCAAAAGCTGATTCATTTTATGTTTTTAAGGTCATCACGTCATCGAGCATGAGCGACAGAAAATGCAAGACCTGAAGAAAAAGTGTCATGACGAGGCACGCGCGCAATACCTCTCCATGATTAGCAATAGCAACGAGTAAGTATTGTTAAAGCTAACTACAAACTAACTTCAGATAACTTGACGTTGTGTTGAATTGTTGTTGTTGCTATCGTTTGCTATTTATGTACAGTTTTGTTATTCTACTTGTGGCTTGTACGGCTACGCGGTAAAGTGCAACGAACCCATGCGCAGCGTGTTTACATTATGCGCATATCGCGTAGACATTTTATTAATTGACAAATAAATTTATTCATTAATTGAAATAAGCTGTGCTATGTGCCATGCTGAGCAGCGCGGTCATGCGTTGCCAGCGACTGCCTTTACAGTGTGCATAGTTTAATGCTGCACGAGCGGAGCCCCAGCACTGGCGCATGCATTATTTGTTATACTTTATCAGCAGCTAACAAATGCTAGCATAAGTTATAGTTTGCTAAAGGCAAACAGTGGTGCTATTCAGCTCAAATTCCAATTATTTGTATGACGTCATTACAGAGCAAACTTTAACTGGTTTAACTGAATGTGTGTTTTTCAAGGTGGCGAAGAAAATTTGAAATCAAAAAACTTGATTACTTGAAGCTGGGTAGCTGTAAGCAGCCGGCTTGTAACTGTAAATGCTCTTAAGCAGCGCATGAAAGCAGTTGGCAAAGTTTGGCTAATAAGTCGTCAGTCAATCAAGCAATGGGAAATTTACTCCCATTACTTTCGAACTAAACCACAGTCTCTGGCACTACATGGGAAAAGAAGCCTTGTGCTTTGTCCCAATGGAGAGCATGTTGGAAATAGTCTATCCTTGGTGCCACTAAGACTCTCTCGAAAGACACTTCCAACCCAGTACTTTGCACTTCAAACTTAATTGAGTTTTCGCATTCGCACATCATACATTGAATTTTGAAATTACCAAGCGACTGATTAAAGAAATCCGCGATTATCAAGACTATATCGTTAATAGATCGTTCGAACTATCAGTCAATTGCTGCGTGTGTTATGGTTATGTAAAGCTTGGAAATAATCGTTTCTGCTTACATGCTTCTTGTGGAGACATGCGTAGAATCAAAAAAAAAAAAAACATGCTTTGGTTTGTCTGCCTTTCTGTGTATGACCACAATACCTTGCTTAGTTTTTGGGATCTTCCCAAGTATGAAATTTCGTTCTTTGTTGTATTTTGTAAAAGTTAAGTCAAGCTGGTGAATGGGCAAAAGCGACGCATAACCTCGGGTAACCTCCATAGAACGTTTAATTCCGACTTCGCGGAAGTGAGCATTAATAACAGCTGTTTCAGCGCATGCTACTAACGTGACATGGAATCAGTTTTGACGCATTGCCATAACGCCTACACGCACTTCCATTAGACATGTTACTCCCGATATCAGTGAAGTATTCATTTATGCTTCGGTGCATGTTATTGTAATTTAATATTTAGGCGTTTTTCTGTTATTGTGTATTTGTGGTCCATAATTTTGCGTACCTTCCACTGATTTCACTTAAATCAATAAAAATTCTCTCATAAGAAGTTACCGAAATTAAAAAAAAAAAAAAAATAATTTAATATTGCTGCAATGTCTGGCTATTTTTATCATATTCTCTAGTTTTGTTAGAATCTCTCAATATTTTCAAATACCTATTTCATCTTAAATTTTCCTGATATTAATATAAAAATCATTGGATTCAAGTTAATGAATTTTGCTATTGCGCAGTGCTGTGCTAATTTTCCCATAATCTTGAATTTACGTGCTATCGGTCAATAACGTTGTGTACCCTCTCAAAAGTTTTACCAACGATTTCACTTAAATGAGTACAACGGCCATTTGTTTCATAAAAAATTACTGAAATTTGGTTAAACACTGTTCAGATGTTTCCACAAAATTCTCAAGCTTGAGCGGAGTCGGCCAATTACTTGGGGTAAATTCCATTGATCGTTTACCCACGATTTCACTGAAATG
>JXPQ01029099.1:5451-23161 GCA_001014675.1 Ephydra gracilis
ACCACACGATTCTAAGCACTTTTGTTGGACCTCAACGCTTTCTCAATGTTGATCCCCGATTTGCAATAAATATCTGAATTTATATTAATTAAATTAAATAAAGATGGTATCGAATAATCCTTTTAAAATATAATTAATGAAAATAAAAACAAGAGCATTGCTGTCAAATGCGCAAGCTGTGATGACAACGCGTTTTCTAGAAGAGTTATCCCTATACTGTGTATTTTTCACTTGGAGAGAATCAGCTTTGCTACTAGATTGGAACTGTAATGTGAAGTACGAGGAGCATATTATTTGAGGGTGTGATGCCTCTTGCTTATTCTGATTATATGGACATCATTTGAAAACTAACTAAAAAGGCACTTAATTCCATAGTTGCCGAATTTGTAGAAGAAGCACAGATGATGCGTCTAGGATTAAATGAGATAAAGTACTACGAAAATCCAATGAAATAGAAAACTTTAAGTTTTAATTGTTTGCGACTACCCAGGATTTCGTGTAAATAACCTTGCTAACGTCTTAGAGTATTCTCTCTGGAAATAACAACCACCATTTCGAAATCATCACAATGCTGGCGTAAGTAACATATGAACACTTAGAAGATATGATGAGCATAGGCTGGGCGTTTCCATTAGAAGTATTATATTGGATTGTCTATCTACGATGATAGTGAATGAAATAGAATAGTACACCTGGTGTAAAAGTGACCTGCATGAAAGTTTGTGAGATGATGTAAACATCACTTAAACCCACCGTCTTCGTTGTCTAGGTGTTATCGGAATTATTCCCAATTAAATGGTGGTAGCCGCTAAAAGCGATCGTAGAATCTACATTTGCGTGATATTTTTTACCGTCTCAAATTAAAGGTAGACCGGGACAAAAAAGATGTGGCCAAAAAGTATACTTACTTGCTTGATTTGGCTTACAAACTAGTCTAAAGAAAATGGACTATGATTTCATAATCCTCTTTTAAATTATATTAGGGATTTTAACTATAACATTAAGTTTAAAGTATAAATAACTTTAGTTTAATTATTTGCATTGGCTTCCTGAATGCCAATTTACATTTATTAAATTTATTGTAAAACTATAACTCTATTGTTGTACGAAATTATGAAAAGAAGCGTTATTTGCTGTTTTTATGTTTGTTGCTTTAACGTATATAGGTTAGTTTTTATTGGTATGCACATACTATTATATCTATTTCATGTTATTGCCAATTTAGAACGAGTATGTATCTGAAAGAGATAAACGGCTCCAATTCATATCTAATTTTACTGGTTCTGCTGGTGAAGCAGTTGTATCATTGGACAAAGCTGTTTTGTGGACTGATTCAAGATATTTTCTTCAAGCTGAAAAACAATTAGATCTAAATTGTTGGACAATGGTGAAGAAAGTTAAGTACTTTAATAAAAATCTGATAAACACATCCTTTTTACAACTTACCATAAATGGACGATTTTTTAAATAAATTTAATTTAAAAAACACAATTGCAGGTTTACCAAATTCCCCAAACATAAGTGAATGGCTCAACACTCATTTAACGTATAATTCATCTGTGGGCATTGATCCATTTCTGATAACCGCTCAGCAATTTAACAATATTCGAAATGATTTAAACTTAAATGGCCATAACTTGATGGCGTTGGAATATAATCTTATTGATGCGGTTTGGACAAATCGCCCCAAAGCAAAAAAAAACAATATATATCCATTAGAGCTGCAATATTCTGGTAGGTAATCTAATAAATTTGCCTGAATAATATGCGTCCTCGAAAGTTGGTTCAGGACTTTATATTTTATTGATGTATACACTAAACGAAAAAACGTAATTCAATATACTTCAATAATATAATACGTATATCATAAAAAAGTCCATAGACTATAGAATGAACAATTACTACTGACTGTGCTCAATAATTGGTGAGAAACTACTGACGTTGGCATGTATGATCAAATACCTCTTTAATTGTGTATTATATCTGTACACATGTCATTCGATTCTACATATGTGAAGAATGAAACGGTGTAAAACAAGCAATGCATACTTCGAATTTTTTTTTATAGAATCCTGTTTTACTTGGTTTGCTTCTAAGAAATTAAATTTTTTGTTTTAATTCAAAAATTGTAACAATTTTTTTAAACTCTCGTCGATAACTTATTTAAAGCCATGTACTCTTATAGCAGTTGGGCTTAAAAGTTTGTTGGCTAATATATGTATATTATAGTAATATATATAAAATAGTTTCTTTCGAGGCCGATAAATACATTATAACGGTCAGGTATTTTCTGCAAAAATAAATAATTGAGGATAATAAGACATTCAGTTCTCAAATGATGAATGACTGATGCGGAGTTGGTTCTGACTAACCATTACATCTGTTATGATTGCGGCTGTTTTCCGTGTTCAAGCTGTATATGCTAATCCGTTCTTTACGACAAAGTTTTCCTCTAACTCTATTTTATTATACGCCCAGAATTATTTCACAAGTCTACATTGATTTCGGGCACATGATCAAAGTTTGAACTTGGCTCATATTTTGTTTGTCTTCAGAAACGTTTTGTATTCAAGTGTTCTGTTTGAAATTAGATTTATTTTCAACGATAATTTTATAATAATGGTTAAATTCAAAGGCACAACAATTCAGTAATTATGAAGATTAATAATTATATTTGCACTATAGAATATTTTCATTTTATTTGTATTCAATCCAAGTATTTTGTAATTCTGAAGCAAATGCTCGTCAAATGGCTTGACATTTTTGACTGCAGTGTAAAAATTTTATTTCTTCCGAAGTAAATTAATTAACATATAATATAAGATATTAGCGAGTAAACTTCAATATGCTTAATAACGAGAACGTAAAGTTAAGGTTATTTAATTCAGTATAAAAAGTTGGAATTCAGTTTAAAAAGTGAAAACTTATTTCCGAATTAGGTTACATTTACAAGGAAAGTATAGCAAAATATTGTAATAAAAACGACGGAAACCATGTTACCACACAAATAACACACTGATATTTGGCTGGAGGTACCAATAATTTTCATGTAATCAGGCCTACTTTGGGTAAGGACATTAATTAAATTTATAAATGGATTTAATTGAAATTAACTGAAAACTATGCATAATTTAGCATTAAAGAGTCCAATGGGACTACTGAGGTACTCTGTAAATAAAGCTGATTTTTTTAAAATCCAGCCCATCTTGGTTAAACACTTTTTATACATTTAAGTTCAATACTGAAATTTAGGAACATTTCAAATTACTATTCATGATTTAGCAGTAAAGTTCACAGTGGGTTCACTCGAGGTACCTCTGATTTTCATGCAATCAAGTTCTTCTTTGCTACACACATTGTTTATGTTCACTGAATAATGCAATTTCGTAAAATTTAAGTGAAAACTGTTCAGCATTCAGTATTAAAACCTCGATTGGGCCAACATAGGTGTACTGGAAGTACCTCTGACTTTCACTTAATCCATTTTGGTTCTAACGTGGATTATATTTTAGTACACTCAGTACGGAAATTTCATTAAAATTAAATTATAAAAGTGGATAATTCGGCATTAAGGCTGTTTTGGACTTATAGGTGTGATAGAGGTACCTCAAACTTTTATTCAATCATGTCCATCCTTTTAAACACGATTAACAGTCCTGGTAACCCCCTTAATATCAAAATTTTACTGAGAATAGATATGCGGTACATAAAATATAGGTCGAATCCTGACCAATCTAATATTTTGCCAAAGAATGTGTGGAACTTTGTTACTCTAGCTTAAGTATTTCTTTGTAGTTTCTAGTTAGACGGATGGACGGACATGTTTCAATGAATTCCTGTGGTGATCCTAATCATATCGGTATACATTTTGATAGGTCCCCAAACTCTGGGTCTGGGTTTCCAAAACGTATGAATAAAACTAAAATATAATTTGGAAATTTCAATCGATTGGAAACACCTGATTCACTTTATCTTGTTAGAATTCCAAACTCAAAACCAACTTTTTCATAAACTCCTGCTTAAAAGATGCAAATTACCATAAATTTGTACTTTCTTTTCATTAATTATTCGGAGCAAAACAATTTTTTCGTGTTGGAATTTCTTCAAATACAAATTCTAATGCTATTAAATTAGTTTGATGCCAGTGGGGAAAAATTGCTGAACTCAAATACTACTGCAGAATATGAATTTGTTTATCCTTACCATAGTGTGTTATGAAGGCAATAACTTTATAGGTTCATAAATTTTTAATATTTGCACGATGACTTTAGCAAATAGGTTGATATAAAATAATTTTGTGGGCACTTCGGTCAAAGTAACAAAAAGAACAATAGTAAAATAGGAGGAAAGGAAACTTAAAGAATTAAATAGTTCTGAGTAGGAGTAGTTGAGAAGAAACTAACGAATTCGCAAACGAATAAGCAAGAATCTCTACTTTTAAATAACACATGAAACACATAGAAAAACAAATATTATATTAATGAAAGCAGATGTAACAGCTTTTACTAAAGTAATGGCGTTGTGTGTACATAAAGTGCAATAGAACTCAATCCATCTAATGCGTCAAATGTTGCAAAAACTGTTCTATTTCATTGATTCCTATAAAATTCAAACGAAAAGATGCAACAGTATAAATGAGAAGTTTTATATAAATATCGTCTGGGCAATGAAAAAATCGAGAAATTATTTGTGTGGTATATAAAATATTGAATACATCAGTAAAATTTGTAATTTTTGCCAAGAATCCTTACACCAAAATGAATAATTTTGAAGAATTTGCACCAAAACTATGCTGTAAACCCGGAAACTAACAGGTTGCTGCTGGTGCGCTCTCCACAATAATCCTTGATTATTACAGAAAAACTGAAACCATAGAGTGAAGGTTTTCTTCACTTAAAAAAAAAACCCGTAAAATGACTTCTGTAAAGAAAATTTCTATTTATAATTATATTTCTGTTCCATGTAATAATCACGAAGATAGAATTGACATCATAAATAATGCTATTGGGATAAACAAAAACATATAAACACATTTGCAAAGACGTTCTTAAATCATTGTAGAACTTAAAAAAAAACAAATAAAATTATCGTCAGAGTATTGTAGAAATAGGAGGGACTGCGACACGAAAAAATAGCTTCATTTTGTTATTTTTACGTAGGTGTAATATATTTTACATATTTTTAATTTTAATTGACTCATATTAGAGATTCTTGGATTAAAGACGCATTTAATTAAAAGCGTTCGTGATTTTCAACAAAAAATGCCTCTGCAACATCTGAATTTAAAGCATTTATAAAATAACCATTTGGTATGTATAATTGGACATCACGATACATCAAGAAAAATATGCCGTTTGGAAGATTCCATTCTTTAACTATTGAAATATCTCGATGTCGAAAAAAGAATTTCGCCTTTAATTTTTCAAGGTAAGGCATCTGATACGGACCGTTTAACGCTAGTATTTATTGGGTTGACCAATTTGAAATTTATAGGAAGGCCAAAATATATACTCCGACTGTAAAAAGTAAAAGTGAAAAAAAGTGAAAAAAATTTAAAAAAAAATTACATATACCAAAAACTTTGAATAATTGGGACTACTACTTGAAAACTTGCTAGATGTAGAACACCCAAGATAATTAAAATATGCAATATTGTTACAGTCGGCTTAGGTCGACAGTGTGACACATGCTGCTTCGAAATGGATGTTACTATTGGCTTATTTTAGATTCTTACTTTTTGGTTTTTTTTTTGTCTTAATTTATAAAGAAACCGTCTGTTGGATTTTGAAAGTGTATTTGCAATCCACATCTTCATACCATCCTGCCCATTTTTTAGGACGCATTATTTCGATAATATTTCATCATAAATATTTGTTTTTATCAAATTTATTTATATATTCGTGCGCTGAAAAACTGTTTCGATGTTATTATATTTGAACCTTACGTCATTAAAATGAATGTGTGATGTTTTCATCGATAACCTTTTACCATTTTCGGGTGAGCCTATTATTTCATTTTCGTTTTAGGAGCAAAAGACTGATGCAAGGGAGTTTTGCAGCCCTCTACGAAATATAAATTCATACGATTAAAAAAATTCTGTGTAGATAAAAATAAGGATAAAGACGATTCTATTTGGTATATACATCAAAACTTCTCAGCGCGGCCCTTGATATCCTTTGGTTGTTTTTGATGAGCTTCTTGGTTAATACTCGTCAGTTGTTCAGAGCAGGGAAAAAAATAAAATGTCTGACTCATGATTAACACTTCCCTTCGGATTCCACTACAAAAATAGCCTTGGTTTTTTAGTGTCACTTCTGGTTTTTTTTTTGACATTTGCTTAACCTTGATTTATGCATGTAGTTTTTTACACATTATTGTGTTAGGTGCTAACATTTTCAGCTTCCGTAATTACAAACTTCAGAAGGTTTTCAATTTTGTACCGTTTTTGCAGTGCAACGTAAAGATATAATAGCTGCATTACATATTTCACTGTGTATTAATTCGGAACACAAACATCGAATTTCTTTGATGAGTGTCTTTAACAATTCCTCATTTTTTATCTACGGGAATGCCACATTTTTTTTGGTTAAATTTTTTAGTCATTGGTCATACAAAGAACGGTACAGCTTTAACATCAAAATTTTCAGATCTTAATCGAGCAGATCACCTGTTTGCCTTTTTCATTCTTAACTTTATTTCCATATTGGTAGTGCAGACTCAAAATATTATGATAATTTTCCTTATTTTCAGTCCTTTTTAAACGTTTGTTACTATTCGTGGAACAATGCAAATTTGTTAAGGCCTACTCTAAATAAAAATCAAAGTAACACCCTAGAGTTATGTATACATTGTAATATATAATTTACAATTTCTTTTAATTATTAATTTTTTTATTACGATTTTGACACATTTCAGGTAAAGCAAGCGGTACAAAAATCATGGAACTTGAGCATATACTGAAAATGGAATCTGCGGAATCTACGGTACTCACGATGCTTGACGATATTGCATGTAAGTTAAATTGTTATAAAAAATGCTAGTTATGAAATAAAAACATTGATTGAAATAATATACATATATTATGGTATGACATGGAAAACTCCTTTAATGTAAAATTAAATGCATTCATAAAATTTAGTTCTTCTCAATATGTTGATAAATTACTAATCCCACACTCTTTTCTAAGTCGTAGGTTCCTTTATTTTTACAAGGCGGTTCAATAAGTTTTGTTGTTCGATATGAAAAACATAGTTATAAAATTTAAATGCACTTCATTATTCAGAATAGTCTCCGTGTATATCTTTCACTTGCTCCAACGAAATTCCAATTTAGGAATTCCATCCCTAAAATGATAACCTGAGACCGCGAGGCAATATGCCTGTTATGGGCTTGTCATTTGCTGGAAAGCGCTTTCCACGCATCAGTTATTTAAGGTCATGAAGCAGAGTGAAGTTGCCAGGAGGCAAATTCTGGCTTAAATTCATGGATTTAAGACATTTTTAAAATATTCTTGCGACATGATGCATTGTCCTGATCAAATTGATTTTTTCTTCTACATAAAATCTACTAATATTAAAACCAAATTTCTTTTCCACCTCAAGCTGATTCTACAGCTTTTTGACCGTTTGCTAGACAACCAGGTTTGGAACAGTGTTAAGCCCATTTTTGTATGATGTCGCCGTGATTCAAAATTACATCCACAGTGACGTATGGCTACTTATAATTCGATAACGCTCTGAGCGTTGCTCTAGTCAAAATATTTCTTGCACTGTCCAATGAGGTGTCAAGGGATTCTTTTACATCTTTTAGCCACTTGGCGATTTTCTTATACGATATCCCATACTTTTTCTACGATTTTAGAGATTGGTGCTGTATTTTGACGTCCTTGACGTCCACCAATGTTTGCAAACGTTATTTTGCGCATTCATTTAAAAGTGCAACATTCATTCAAATGTTATGCGCGAGGTACTTACTTTAGCTCCGTATAATTTCGTATTATTATTTCATTCAGTATCAAATAAATATCAAATCAGCTATCTAACGACAATAGAAGTTGTATTTCGTAATTATACAAGCATCTGTTATAAGGGAAGTGTAGTCCAACAGAAAGTTTCATTTTGCTCGTAATGTCCACGCTTTATAAAAGTTCATAAGAACAGCCAAATTGAGTGCAAACGACGTGAGAATATTGCGTTATTTGGCTTGCGATACACCGTAAAAAATTTACTCTACGTAAAATGGGTGCAGCCTTCAGAATAGATATCTTTCAATGAAATTTCGCAATCATGCGGATAGTAAAGGCATCTAATCGTATTCTGAAAATGGACAAACTTATATAAAAATCAAATGTATCTCTTGTTCACCTGTAAAGTCCCAAAAAAGGCGTTTATTCATCGTAAGCATAATGAATGTCTGTATCGACAAAAGTTTGCATAAAGATTAGAGGGACTTCCAGTACATCTATGTGGTTTGAATTACGAATGATTATCACTTAAATGTAATGAAATTTGTTTATTTAGTGAACATAAATATCATTAATGTTATAATATAAATATTAAGAAATTTCTGTATTGAGGGAATACAAATATAATTTATGTGTGTGCTAAGAATGTGCTTGATTTCATGAAAATCAGAGGTACCTCCAGCACACCTATGTATTTCCACTACAGGGTTAAATGCTGAATCATGCTCAGTTCCATTTAAATTTTGCGAAACTACAGTTTTAAGTGAACATGTATACAATTAATATCCGAACCAAAAATACCGAATATGAACTGGCCGTATAAACTAGCGGCGTATATTATCATACAAACTAGCTTTACCCACTGCAAGCCAAATCCATCAGCAACTACTTAACTTTGTAAGGAAAAAAGAAGTTAGGCAGCATTTGCTTATATTAAGATATTTTATCAGAAGTCGCTAATATAAATTAAGAAAAAATAATTCATATCGCTCAATAAATCCACAAAATTATTTAAAAGTCTGATAGCTTGAAGTTGTAACGCTTTGGAATCCAATTACAGGAATATGATTTTTAACTCTATGATTCTATTTGCACTATACGGGCCGTGCTAAATGCTTAAAAGTCATATGAATTTTAATAATATGATATATGTAATGTTTTTAAATAAGATATGCAATCAATATTCTGTAATTTGTATAATTTTTTAGGGTTGCTTAATCTGCGAGGGTCGGATATAATGTACAACCCGCTTTTCTTAAGCTATGCCTTATATGTAATTGAATCTAAGGCAATTATTCTTTTTGTCGACAATACCAAGGTCGGTCAAGATGTGTTAAGCCATTTCTCAAATGAAGGTGCAAATGTAACCATAATGAATTATGATGATATTATACAAGGAATTAAAAATCATGTAAATATACTAAAATTGGTGTTGTAATTTACTGTTGAAGTTATGACGAAGTTTTTAACCAATATGATGAATCAAATTATTTCAAAATTTAAAGGTTAACAATTCTTCTGGCAAAATTGTGGTGTCAAGTAGTGTGAGCCAAGCAATATTCGAAGCTCTACCCACAAATCGTGTGTTGGAAAAGAATATTATTGCAAATATGAAATGTATAAAAACGGACATTGAAGCAAAAAATATGGAAATTGCTCATGTCCGTGATGGATTCGCATTAATTCAATATTTACATTGGTTGAATTCGACAATAGATTCCACCAACATTACGGAAATAATGGGTGCTGAGAAATTAAGCGAATTTCGGAAGTAAGTTTCATTTCAAAGTGGTATATTTATTTAATTATTATTTTTTTCTATCCAAGGCAACAGTCTGATTTCCGTGACATTAGTTTTAAAGTTATAAGTGCAGTTGGTGCTAATGCAGCAATGGCCCACTATACTCCAACACTGGAAACAGCAAAACAAATAACAAGATCTGAAATATACCTGGTTGATTCGGGCGGTCAATATCTGTAAGTTGATTTAACTTGAAATATTTGAACGAAATTGCTTTATCTAACTTTAACTACACATATTGAGTTCACTTATTGTTTAAAACAATGATGACCAGTCCGCGGCACCGTCATTAACAAGAAACGAGTGTACGTGGTAAAGATGGCAAACGTGAAGGTATCAATAAGAAAACGGAATGATCGAAATGAAACCCTGCCATCACAGCTGAACAAGGAGGTTATAATCATTTTATCAATAAAATTTTTGTCCATGAAAATTCATGGAGAATTCATTAGTCATAAAATGCGATCAAGGAATTTATATTTGTATAAAATATTCCAATTGATACATTAGAATTCATTATTAACGCCATAGTCAAAACTATGCTGTGCACATAAATATAATTAATATGTGTACCCAAAATGATCCCGATTGGATGAAAATCACGGGTCCCAACAGTGGCTTTAATGCTGAATTACACATAGTTATAATTTCAACTTTACGAAATTTGATTATACAGTGGAAAGACATTTAGACGATGTGTGTACCAAAATTAGGCTTGATATTTGAAAATGAGGCGAACCAGTACACCATTGTGGTCTCAATAAAGGCTTTAAGTCTAAATTATGCACACTTTTTCTGTATTGAGTGGTAATGAATATAATCAATGTGTGTACCAAACGTGGGATTTACAAAAATTTTCCATACGAAATTAATTCAGAGTTACGTATATTATACTGGCGGTCTAAGTTGATTAAACCTTCTTTACTTAAAAAATATTTGTACACAAATTTAAACCAATCTTTATTCCATTGGATAGTTTTAGCGCCATATCACACTTCAGGAGGCGACATCATGCAAAAATAGAAATAAACCATTAACAATGTGGGTCTCTAATGAATAATGGATTCAGAAAATTAGATTCGAATTTTCCAGAGATGAAGAATTATTAACACATAATATGCTCAATGTATGGAAGTTTTCTGCCAAATACTAATATTAAACTGTCTGAAGCTTATTTTAAAAACCAGAGGCTCCAGACTATAGCTACGCTAAAAAATTCCAATTAATAGAAAGAGCCGCTTTGTTTCTCTTAATATTCGAGTCGTCTTCAGATATAAGCACAACACTGAGCAAATTTCTGCTTCAATTGTTAATATTGAGCATAAAACAAAAGATTAATTAGTATTCCACATCAAATAAAAAAAAATATATACATATTCCAAGAATACCAAGACCCGATTAATATGTAAGAAAATATCACAAAATCCATTCTTTACAAATTGTGCAATACCCTAAATGTGCAACTGAGGTGAAAAACACCAAGTTACCCAAAGAGGGTGTATGGCTGCCAACAAACTTCAAAATATTATGATTAAAACTCTCCAGAAATCAATCAAACCTAACTTTAGAGTTACGTGGTGTACCCTCAACAATGACGAACGCGTAGCAAAGATCTTCAATGGCAACTACAAAAAGACCACTTATCCAGTACATATTGTAACTATCATCTCAAACTGCAATTACTGTACCATCTAAGTACATTAATAATTGGATGACTCAAAAAATTGAGGAAATAATCAGCTTATTCAAAAAAGGAGTATAGAATTAATTTATTACAACAAGGCTGCTCTTAAGAATTTAAGTATGTCTGTTGATCTAAAAGTAATGCTATAGGACTGGAATGATTGATATGAAAGAAGTGGTACCCCAAAACGTTAGCTCAATTGAAGGTTCAGGGTTGACCTGGCTTGTCGTTTAATTACAGATTTGGTTATTTAACAGATATAAAGGAAATCTACCGCTTTTTACAGAAAAACTTTGTTAATGCCAAAATGTACATTTTTGAAGCACAATGACCCAAATTATAAAGTTTATAACGGTTAATGATGGTAGTTATATAATTGTGCATAAGAGAGTCTATATATATGCCCAGTTGGAAATTTTTGGAGCAATTTTCGATAGAAGCATTTTCTTTAGCAGTACTAGTACCTTATGAAATATGTTAAATAAATGCAAAATTACAAAACTTTGGACAAATTCGAAGAGAAAATAAAAATAAATGCACTGTATTAAAAATGAATTAAGAAATTTCAAATAAGAGTAATTATTTTTTTATTCATTCACAGAGGTATGATGCATTCGTAAAGTAGCGTACCTAGCCAATCCTCGCTTAGAATATTCACTGAAAACTTTGGTATGATATGACAATTGGCTTGAAATGGAAAAAAGTATGTAATTTTATTCAAAGAATTAATTAGGAGACTTATTAAAAATAAGTTGCGTAAGTAAACTTGATTTACATTATTTAAAGCACAAATGAGAATTAACATATCCGTCAGCTGACTACTAGTTTACGAACTCAGGTTAAAACAACTTAAAGAACAAGTATGAAAGTAAACGCCAGCTTAGTCCGATGGTGTAAGGCACGACACCTTGGGATATTTTAACGACAGACTTATCTGAAATTAGCGCTCATGCTCATTCTAAATTAATAAAGTTTCTTGTTATCGAAATTTTACACCTCAATTACTGAAGTTTAAGATAAACCTGGAATATACTCAATTATTTGGCATAAAGCTCCTTCTTGACTGGAAAAATGTATTGGTTCTATTTTTGCGTTTTATCCAAACATGCCTATTTTGAAAATTCGTTATACATATTCATTATTAGAAAATGTTCATTGACCCTGAATCCATTTTTTGTACGAATTTGGTACAAGACCTGAATCTCGACTTCATAGGTGTATTGCTAAATAAATTTACCTCATTCATTTCCTTTTAATTGACGATTCAATAACTGATTTAGTAATTAGAACAAAATGTAAATTTAATTTTTAAATGAAAATAAAGCATGAATGAAATTTCTCTTTTTGTTAAACCTACACTGTTGAAGGTTTCAAAGACAGCTAGAAGAATTTTTAGCATAAAAAACAATTGAATATGTGTTTGTTCAAAGCTTTGCCTTATAATTAGACATAATATTTAAGAATACAACCAACCGACTATGATGGAGAATTCTTAAATAATTATCCTAAGCAAAATCCTTAAGGTAAATTTGTCAAATGCAATTCCTACAATAAATGTGTTTTTAGGAAAATTTATTAAATTCTACCTCTTCCGAACTTATATAAGAAATTCAGAAACGTCTATAAATTCTGTTCCAACAAAAAAAAAAAAAACAAAAAAAAAAAAAATAATAATAATGTATCCTTCGACAAATGGAAGTTGTTTTCGAGAAAAAATAACTATCACCACAAAATGTCATAACTACCATTTCTAGCAAATTAAAAAAAAAAAACTTGAGTATTTCCTGAAATCGAAAAGGCGAAAGTGTCTTGTTTGTAAGGCATCTAAAGTCATTCACCGGTTTCGATAATAATTTTAAACTTTAAACCACTTTGACATAATTTGTCATAAACATTAAATAGGAATANTATTTTCTTTTGTTTTCTGG
Organism: Ephydra gracilis; assembly: GCA_001014675.1. Lineage (NCBI taxonomy): Eukaryota > Metazoa > Arthropoda > Insecta > Diptera > Ephydridae > Ephydra > Ephydra gracilis. The sequence continues at coordinate 18,828 of JXPQ01029099.1, forward strand.
CAGATAAACCAAAATAGATGATGAGTTTTCTAAACGGAAACGCACAGTAAATAGTTATCAATTCGTGAAACATTTAATATAAAAAAATAAATAAATAAAAAACAAAATCCATCGTCTCAGTAACATTTATCGTTATTTTTGCACAGCTATTTGTATTGAATACTCTATTCCGATGCATAGTTGGTGGAAATAACCGTGGGGTAGTTGCACTAAAACTTCAATATCTTTCTTTTTTCTCTGTTCGTTTTATTCGTTTATTAAGCCAATTCTGGCTTTAAAATTAAACATCGATAAACATACAAATGAACTTTCTTCCGACTCGTTTCGTTCGTAGAACGAAGTACGTAATATGCTCTGGTTGAGCTTTCAGTTGTGATATTTCCCTTACCAATAGAAAAAAATTTAGTCGAAAAAATCCAGACAAAGAATCTTGGCTCCACAAAATATATTTTTATTCCAATGCAATTCTTGCACTATTCTGTACAGTGTTTCAAGTGTGCTTTGGTGATTCATTCGTGTCTCAAGCAATCTGCCCGCATCTGTTTAAAATGTTCACTGTTTTTTCTGATGTCATAAAAAGTGTCATCTAAAAACAACCCCAGTATGTCCAACGGTACCCCTGAGTAAACCAAAAAAATTATTATATTACAAACATCAACAGTATGACACTTCAATTTTTGAGAATCTCCGTTAAAAGTTTTGAATGTAGCAGAAAAACCTGTAAAACGGATCTACGTTCTAAAAAATATCTAGCTTATTCTCTAATTTTCTTATCGACTTTGAACAGGCAGATAATATATTAGTATGTTAATAATGTTTAAGAACGCATCAAATGGGTCCCAGTATATTTGAAAAAGCGAAATGGAAAAATGTATTGTTGCGAAGCTAATGAATTGTTTATAATATTTGTTGTCGGAATGTCATAAAGATTGTTAAAAAATTATAATTAAATTAGAGTTATCCTGCTTGCATGTCAAGGAAATTACTACCATGTATTACACTGAAATTGCTTTGACGAAAAAAAAATAAATATATCGTAAACAACGTTTGCACTGTAGATTTTGATGAAATTGGCAAATATGGGACAATTTTTTCTTGTTTTTCATAATTTTGCAGTCGTTATTATATATTTTTTGTTAATCATAGATGATACTTTTGAAACCAACCTTTGCAAAGAAATATTCTATCATGCAAATACTCTAGCACCATTTAGAGTTTGTATTGAATTTTACGCTAAAAACGGTTGAAATGGTGCGACAACATTGCAAATATTGGAACAAAGTTTCCGCAAAGATACTCAGTAGAAACCGGTCATTCATCAGCGGCTTGCATAATGACTGTTTAAAAGCAGTTGACCATTACAGGTGTTGCACATTGCTTTCGGGCCTCTTAATGACATTCATTCATGATTTGGGTTCGACATGAGTTTCTGCAAAGCTGGTTCAGAAAGACGTGAATTTCATGCTAAAAAGGACCCGCAACGTTTGCAGTAAGCGTGTGAATGTTAGGTAAATGGACCTAGACCATAAAAACCCCTCGTTCTAAGAAAAAAAAAAGGTGGATTCCTTTCAAACACTCAGACTGTCAACGAGGAATCAAACTTGGGCGTTACGAGATGATTCCAAGAAGCATTTGCTAACATTTACCAAATTTGTGGACTACTTGTGGATTTGACACAACGATAACACAAAGTCGCATAATACGATAGTTATCCATGATCGTCTGCATGAAAACCAATCGAATATTACGCAACATCCACGAAATTCATCTGATTTAACTTCCTCCGACTTTTTCATATTTCGTAAACTAAAGAAACTACTCCAAGGAACACGTTTCAATACCACAAAAAAGTTCATGGATAAACCGAAATCGGCTCTGATGGCGATACCACAAATTGAATCTAAAAATGACAAGTGCATTCCAATGTATGGGGAGTTCTTTGAAGGGGACAGTATCAATTTTGATGGTAATTGTTAATTTTTTAAATCCGCCGAATACACTCCCGGAACTTTTAAATCTGGTTTATTGGGAAAAAATTTTTTACAATGATCGTTTTCTTTTGTGAGTATTGAATATTTATTGTTCTCCCATATGAATTTATGTGTGATTTACGAACGAACGAACGAGTGATTATTGAATTTAAGTGACGAATTTGAAGCAGGTTTTTTTCATATTTAGATTGTGAATTTTCATCTTATACCATCGATCCAGGTAATTTTTTGTTTTAATTTTAAATAATGTTGGGAATTTATTTTTATTAATTATTAACTTAGAGGTAAAGCACTTTTTCAAACTCACATGCTATTGAAATGTATAATATCCAATCTAGTTGCTTGCAAAGTAACATTGCGAGCATAGTTCATTATTAAAAATTTAATTTTAAAACGTTTACTTACAGGGAAGGCACAACGGATGTGACAAGAACATGGCATTTTGGAATACCAAAAGATGAAGAAAAGGAATGTTACACGCTAGTACTAAAAGGCTTTATTGCAGTCGTAACATCAGTATTTCCAAAAAAAACAAAAGTATGTTCAGTTAAATTAACGTTTCTGCATTTTGCAGTATGTTAGGTGTTAGTTTTTTCATTGAGTAGCAAAATAGAAAGGTAAATTTGCCAGTGGAGCTTTTAAATTTAAATCATTTACGTTGAAGATATATAACAATTGATCTGACAAGGTTATACTATTGCATAGATGATGTACTGTATTACATTAATTTTCAGTTAATTCAAATCTTCAAACCATCATAAAAGTCTACAAAATACTTTTGGTTAATCGCGACGTAAAATTGACCAAGATTGCTAATGCTGTAAAAATATCAAAAGATATTTGACTATAATTGTCTTCGAAGTGGATTGCACGTGGTGAACCAATATGAAATCGTACAAAAGCTCAATAGTCGGCTGGCAATGTTATGACAACAGTATCTTGGGATACACAAAGGGTTACCTGCTACAAAGCGTTATCGGAGAGTTCGTAGAACAAAATCGCAGCGAAAAAACAGCCCCAATGTAAGAAAAAGAAAGTGATCAACATATTCACAGAATAGGCCATTTTTAAAAATCAACCGTATTCTTCCGAAGTGGCCCATAGCCAATTTTTCTTTTTTTCCGTACTGAAGTAAATGCTGACTGAAAAGAAATGTAGGTTCGATGAAACGTTCATCGCCTTAACTATGGCGTATGTGAAGGCCAAAGTAATAGTACGGTATCGGGTAATTCTCAAACCACTATAACACCCGAAGGCACCTATGTTAAATAAAACATTAAAATTTTATAAATTGTATATTTTTATTTGTTTTATTTTAATATTACCTTATGAGCTTTGCAGCCCAACCGCTATCCACTTAATTTATTCAGGTCTATCTATGGCAGTTAATTTTTATACATGATTAGATCATCCGAGGGAATTCTTAAGCGGTAATGCCAGGAATATATATATACTGCACTACGAAATACAATATACTTTTAAACCGTAAAAGTAGAAGTAATGAATAGTAATGTTTGTGAGCGATGGAGCTTAAGATGTTTTTATCAACTGCAAATATATACAGAAGGTACATTGGAACTGTAAATCGAATTCTTCATACTTTCGATGTATTCAGAATATTAATTTTATCTCAATTATAAATTTCAATGAATTTCATGGGCAGTTGTGAATTAGAATCAAGTGTTATTTTTCGATCATATCACTGCTGTGATACTCTTAATTTAAAATTTAATTTAATATTATTAATATTTGTGTCAAATTCGATATCTACACATGCTAGAGGTATCTATTCATTTTATCGCAGTTGTGAAATATTGGTTAATCTAATCAGTATTTGTGGCAGTAAGCCTTTTTTTCTTCGGAAGTAATCAGTATTTGGGTATGATAACAATAAAATTTTACATCTATTTGTCTTTCTGCAAAATATTATATTTAAAAAAAATTTATTGTTATTTGTGATGACGGACGGAACGATGGATGAACGGACAGACCACAGATAGGTATGACTTGATGTTATTTCTATTGTGAACCTGATTATATCAATTTACTATGCTGTTTAATAAGTTTTGCGGTTCAATAAAAAACACAATTTTGTGGTTTTAAATACACTGAACATCAATATACTTGTTCTGAGTAAGCATCTAGAAAGGTTATAAAATACTTTTCCAAAGTTGCTAAAACCTCGTTATTTGATCAAGAAATCATATTCTAAGCAAACATTTTCTTAGGTCTATTATTAGCAGATGGAAGTTCCTAGAGGCCAGATCGGGTAAATACGGGGGATGGTCCCACAATTCAAGCCTGAGTTCATAGAATTTAGCCATTGCCAAAATGCTCCAATGA
>JXPQ01029221.1:0-13198 GCA_001014675.1 Ephydra gracilis
AAATATATATTTTAATATGTTTATTAATACAATTTATTCGTTCATTTTTAAATTCCAGTGTAATTAATATTTGGTAAAGTCCTTATCTTACATACATAGTTCGCCTTTCTGGTTACGCTACAATTGTTATTGCTAAGAAATTCCTTAATATCGTTTCTATGTAACACCAGTGAGTTTAGTATATACAGTCGCGTTTATTTAATGGTTTGAATTACATTTGCAGTTAAAATTATTTTTCTATTTCTTTGCATTATAGTGTGTAGCAGTCTTGTTACTTCAAAATAGATGGATGGATTTTGTATGATAATTACTCATTCCGGCCAACATATTCCTAATTTATTTTGTACTATCACTCAATCAATCCTTCAATTGACTTTCAAACAGTTCCTATTAAGCCGAGCCAAGTATTGTATAATTCTTAAGAAAAGGCGTAATTTATATCATATCAGTGTCTTTATTATTTTTTATATTTTATCATTCAGATAATTCTGGAAGAACTTTTAATATCTGGTATTTGAAATAATTCAAGAAAATTTTCGAATTGCGTTGTTTCTTCTACATCTTCTTCCTTTGTTTCTGCACTCAACCATTTGCACTTGTTACAATTCCTTCTTGTGTTGGAATATGTATACCATATTAATAAAATAATTCTTTTGCTATGTTATAACTTTAAATTCATATATTTCATTGAATTTTTATTGGAAACCTATTGATTTGTGTTCAACAAAGCATAATAAAAGCAATTAAAAGTATTCATGCAATGTAGAAATCCGTTTATGCCTCTTCATTTACGCGTATAAAATTAATTCATCTTCTGATAGACTATTTTGTAAAGTTAAAATAGTTTAATTTATACTTATTTATAATTATACCTTATCTTCCATTTTCATTCACCTTGTACGTAAGGTTTAACAGTTCTCAATTTCAGTATATTTGTACCTAAATATATGCTGCTCTGTTTATGTGTATTTTCGCTTCGTACACTGCAACATTCGCCGATGACACTTTTCTGTTGACAAGTTACCACAACGCAGTTATCGCCTCGGAGCTCTTACAATCTCACTTAAGCGAAATTCAACAATGGCTAAGAAAATGGAGAATAAAGGCGTACGAAACCAAGTCAGTCCAAATATTATTCTTCGGAAAGGATCTTGTCCACCAGTAATATTAAACAATTGTCATCTGCCGCAAGTTGAAGAAACTAAAAACCTTTGCATCAACATGGACCAACGCTTAAATTGGCAAAGACACATTTTTACCAAAAGAAAGTGCCTTGGCATGAAGTTCAGAACAATGTACTGGCTCATCGACAAAAAACAAAACTCACACTAGACAACAAAATGTTTCTATATAAGGCTATACTAAAACCTGTCTGCACTTATGGGGCACAGATAAGGGGATCAGCTTCAAAATCGAACACCGAAATAATCCAGAGATTCCAATCTAAGGTATTGCGCATCATAGCCAACGCGCCATGATACATAAGTAACGACATCATCCACTACGATCTAAAAATGGCTACAGTCCAAGAGAAAATTAATAAATACAGCAAAAACTACTTCACTCGACTTTCAAGTCATCCGAACAATTTAGCCCTGGAACTTCTCAGCACAGGAAATGATACTCGAAGACGAAAAAGGCACCGACCAGCAGACCTCCAGAATATAATTTCATAGAATAACTTGAACTTCCCTCTACATACATATAACTTACTTACTGCACTCATAATTTAATCAATTAACTTTATCGAAGAGTAACATTTGTAATTCTTCTGCATGTTATTGCAATGGTATCTTTTGTCGTTATTATTGCTAATTCATATCAAAAATATAACTTAATGTCTAGTCAGACAGAATGTATTTAATAAAATGGAGACATAAAAAAAATGTTCGCTTCTTGATTACGCGTTGTTGTTGTTGACATTAATATAACACCTGCTTTTTTAGACGTATGTTGTTGATACGGTTTTAAGCGATTGCTCATTTTTTCGATGTGTCGTCCACGCCTTCACTGACTATAGACAATAGGTTCTACTTTGAAATTCGAAACTATACCCTCTGTTTAAGTCTGATCGTCCTATTCATCAGAACAGTGTTTTGTATAATTCACCAACCTTTCTATATGAATAACCTGCATGTTAAATAAAGTAGTTCCATCTTCTTCTATGCGATGCACTATACCATTGATTAATTTTACATTGCTGCTTCTGGTGTTTTGCGCCCAGGTCAGAATAGACGAACAGCACCCAATCCAGTAAAATAATTGCCTTACTTTGTCTTGTCAGTTCTTGACACCCAAATGATCAGCTTTCTTTTTGTTGGGAAATTCATTCAACTCTTTATGCTAGCATTGGCTTTTAGTTCGCAGTTACCTTTGCGCTGTGCGCAATTTTGGTGCAACATGACCCAATACTGCATAATTCTAGCAGAAATCAGAGAATTTCTATTTCTTTTCCTTTTTGGCACAATGCTTTCAGTGGATTTTCGTTTTCCTTTTGCTGACAACAGATAATTCAAGGGAACAGTAGCCACAAAAACACCACACACACAGCAAACATAAAATAAAAAAGTAGACGTATTTTGTTTAAAACAGGCTAGTGTCAGGGATAAGTCAATGAGTATTGATTTGAACGGTGACCAGTTTTCAATAATCCTTATACTAATGATGTTGCTTTATTTCTTAACACAGATTCAATATGCCATGGCATTCGAAGTGAAGTGTGGTTAAGCAAGAAAGTTACACTATCATTTCAAGGTTTTTAGATTTAAATGCCAAATGGACTCTTATATTGGCATCAGCGTAAAAAAATGTTCTTTTACTCTTCAGATTTATGATAAGACCAATGACAAGCACAAGAAAAAGAACGATATACAAAACGGTAGATTTCTCAATTTTGCTTTTTGGGAGTACCTACATTCTTGTGCCCAATTTGATTCATTCGTGAAATTTAGCAAAATAAAAAAAAATAAATATTTTTAAACAAATTTTTAAAGTTTAAGTAAGATTAACTGTGTAAGTTTCGTATATATTACTCTTTAAAGCTTTAAGTTGTAAACGAATAATTTTGTGACTTGAATACCAATCAAAATGTGTTTTACCATTTTTATCAATTTTGCAGCTTTAAAGTTTTATACAGAGTTATATCCCTTACAAAGAATTGTTCGACAAGAGTATACGACAACATACACTTACTTTTAGAACAAAATATTAACATACTTTAACTAAAAACATTCTCATTAGTATCTTTGAATTGATTTAATATTTCCATTTCGTCAGATCCATTTTGGGTATAGAAAGGCAATGTTGTACAGGATTACTGAAAAAATATGAACTTATAATTCCAGCTCAAACACAAAATATATACTTACTTCATATTTGGTTTGACAAACACGTTTTCCTGTACATATTGCAAGTAGTCAGCATTGTTGCATATAAGACTGGCTAGACTTGCTTTACGAATTTCAATCAATTGGTCTGGTTTAAAACCAGTATAAGCATCGCCGTTTTCGAAGAAAAATCTGTCTCCCGTACGTGTTTTTAGAAACTGTTTGGTAATAATGCATTGAAATGTTATGCCATAGACAGATTCTGGAAGATTATTTTCAAGTGCACCACCGACAGCAAGTTCAACATCATCAGGATAAGTATAAATCTTTTGCATAAGTGAAATTTTCTGAAATAGGAAGACTCAATAAAAAACTACTCAAATGATTTGTATTATTACATACTTCAGCAGAAATTTGATCAGAAAAATCACTCCACGTTACAGCTGGTTTCAATCCACAATATTTCCGTACTTGGTTGTATGAAGGCAAGCCAAAATCCCGTCCTCTTTGAATATCGATTGCCTTGAGGTCTGATCCGAACATTTCAAAAGGTTTTCGATCGAAAAAGTGTTTGATCTATTAACAATAATAATAAAGCAATAATTTCAAATCTAAAGGATTATGTTTCTACTTCTTTGTCGATATGGTTGTCAGAGCGTTTGTGTAGTTGGCTCGCTAAGCCACGAATTAAGGAGTCGAAATTTTCCTTATATGCTATGAAATCAATCGTTTCATCTCTATCGAAGAAATCGCTTAAGCGCAACGTTTTATTCTCGCAGTTGTTCGCTCCTATTAGACTTCAATAAAATCTTGTTAATGAAAAGTAAAGCAATTAGTTGTATTTTAACTCACGCTATAAAGCCGGGAATTTGGTTATGGTTATAACGAAATGCAGCGGCAGCATATTCGGCGAAAGGTGCAGCATTTACTCTAGGATCATAGTCATAAACGTATTCTGTCACATTATAGTATGCCAGTTGATTTTCGTAAACATATGAAGTCCCAAGTACAACTGGTAGCCAGTCGTTATAAGTTATTTTTTGATACTGTGCGATATTGATTTTCCTCGCTTCCTCGAATATTTGCTCGTCGGAAAAATGTGGGTTGATTCGACTCAAAATTCCAGCAATTCTATTATGTTCCCGCTGAAAAAGAGTATGGAAAACTGCAATTGTTGGAATGAATTGATTTCTCATATCTGGAATAGAGTAACACTTATTTCGGTGTCCTCCACATTCTCCATTGGAAGAATGTAATATTGGCAACCAATTTCGATTGTTGATATGTGAGACTTTAAGTAAGCCTTTCTTATATACACGAATCTTTTTATTTTGTTCGAGTGAGTTCCCATAAATAGACGACAGATCCAGATATGCATTGACGACCGAAATTTTTTCGCTGAATGGATAACCACTTGGTGGACATAAAGCATCCGCATCCGAAATAGCGCGTGCAAAATTAACACATGTCCTGCCTGTAGATTGCATAATTGGTCCATATGCATGTAAATAAATGGGATAACATAATTTGTTGGACACCTCGGCACAGCAATCCGCTATAAAAATAATAAGATATTCTTTTAAAAATTCTTACAGGCATAATGGAAAATATATTTTACTTGGTGCTCCGTTTGTGGTTAGTTCACTTATATCATGCGCAACAATTTGACCCCATTGCATAGAGGCGACTGTTCTGAATTTATCAGTATTTGCATCTTCTCCGAAAAGAGATAATGATAGCAGTCGTGCACTTGGTAATGGTTTTCCCATTGAAGAGAGAGAAGGAGCATACTTGCCATCGCCATATTGAGGAGCAAGAATTCTTGAATATCTAAATCAAAATGCGGAGAGAAAAATAAGCAAAAATAAGCAACCGCATATGTTATGCAAATTCAAACATCACACCTAGATCTAGCAATTCCAAAACCAGGATATTGGTAATTATTACACGATCCATCGAAAGTACGATAGTACAAATTTTTTGTATCATTGTTGCAAGATTTTGGTGGAATTAAACACTGTAAATGTTCGGAATTCTTATCATTGTAATACACATGTGCCCAATCGTCGTCGTTCAAATTCAAATACTTTGAAATTATATTTGAATAGTCCGGCGCAACACTATCTATAAAACTGGTGGTTTGTAGAGGTCCAGAATGCTTTTTCCCACTTAAATATGTAGCATACGGACTAGAAATAATAAGGATACATTTATTTTAATGTAACAAAAATAGTTGTATTCCATACCAATTCAGCGTGTTAGTGCATTTTATCTGTGATGTTATTAGCACAAAGAAATGCAATAAAAATAAGCCAGTTACTTTATGCTTGCAGCCGCTCATATTGTATTTTGTAATAGTTGACCAACTGAGTATTTCACTAAATTTATAGTATTAAATGGTTGCAGTTTGCTTTGTTTACCTTTAATTTATCACGTACACTTAGAAAACGGAAGCTGTAACGCACATATTTTTCGCAATAACACAAGCCATATTTATGAATGAAATTTCTCTTGTGACCATCAAAGAAGTAAATATATTGAATGCATTACTTATTCGCATAGTAAGTAGAATAATTCTTAATTACAATAAAAGCAATACTGTGAACGATAAAAGAAAATGGAATGACAAAGTTTGAAAAATTATGTGTCAGCTATTAAAAATGTATTAAAGATGTATGTATGACAACCATGGGCCTGGTTTCAATGTGCTTTTCGCAATTAATCTGCATTCTTATTTTTGAATTAAAAAATGCACTCATTTTTTAATTGTATGAATGTAAGACATATTTCCTATTTGAACGAATTTGAAATTTATACTTTCAACTAAACACATATCTTCGTATAAATAAATTTTATGTATTCAAGAATTTCACAGTATTACACTTTTAGACAATTCAAATACTGTGAAATTTAATTGGAACCATTTTAATTTATTAGAAATCGATTTTCCTTAGGACTTGTGGTTGGATTGTATCATAAATATTTAAGATAGTATATTTTGAAAGGTTTGAATAATATTATATATATACTTCAAATTTTGTATTTTCCCCATCTAGTCCTTACTGCCAGCAACACACTTTTCGAGGTTACGAATCTTAGCATAATATCAGGTGGAAACAAAGTATTGTCGATTTTACATTTTCTTCAAAAAGATCATATGAACTTGAAGCAAAAGTAATAAATCAGTAATTTGACGTATTTTCCTTAAAAATTAAGCAAATATACATGAAATATCCACCAGACTTATTACTTCAGCAGAACTCGGTCACATGAAAGCATCCGGAGCAGTTGAAGCATTCGTGTTCTCTGTCCTGTGTTGAAAAATAGAAATGCCCCGAATTACGTTAACTATCATGGTATTAGCCCCTTTAACATCGCCTATAAGATCCTGTCGGCTGTACCATTTTCAACTAAACTATACATTGAGCTGCAGATTTCAAACACATACCATATTCTATTAGAGCGTGATGCCTCCTTTTTTGTGCACAACACAGATACGCATAGAATATGCGATAATAGGTATGTAGCTTGGATCGCATGTATGATAGGATGGGTTCACTGTAAATTCATGTTCATCCAAGGATTATAGAACAGATTTCGTTTGGAATTTGCAGAAAAGTGTTGTCGTTGGCTTCATACTGATACTTATATTTTTCGTTTGACTTATATACATGCTGCTTTGAATGGCAACCGACCGAAAAAAGTTGTGGTGCTACTTTTCAGCTCTGTCATAAAGGATGAGTTATGCATTCATAAGCCTAAGGTATAGTTTTAATTTAAAATAATTGAAGATCTTATCATTTACATGTTATGCAATATGCTTGTTATTGTCCATAAGTTTTAACAATGTGAATTTCTTAGCATTGGCTAGGCCTTATCACTTATCACAAGTCCGTAAAATTTATGAGACGAATTCGAGCAATTGAAGTCACATACAAGCAAAACCAATCCAACTAGGTTGTAATGACGATTTAAGTTAAGTAAAATTTGTTTTCTTTATACATTTCAATTTGTCAATGATGGATTTCGACCATGTGCCCTGAATATGGGTTTTCAAAGCTGGTACCAAAGCATACTAAGTAATTCGGCCTCTCATGCATAGATTCTATTCGGTAGAATAGATTCTACCAAATTCAAAATAACATAAACACAACAGAAATAAACAAGAGGACGAGCCAATTAAAGGAGAAATACACATCATGAGGAATAGTATTAAAATATGCTCAATTGATTCTATTTCAGTTAGGTGCTTCATTTTGAACACGAAAATAGAATTGGAGCAAATTTTGTAAAAAACAAAAAGATTCCGTTCAGAAATACTTTTTAAAAACATTTAGAACTAATGAATCCATTGATTATTAAGAAAACAAAAAAGAATTCATGGAAAGATGTTAAGAAATTAAGTTGACCAAGTAAACAATGTACATGTTTGATGAAAAATACTCTTCAAAATACAGAATGTATTGATTTTATGTAAATATAACAAAAATCTTTGAAAGCAAGGTGATCATTATAAAATACTGAACTAGATGTAAGGAAATTTTCTGTGATACTGAGAAGATAGATCGCTACATTATACTTTTCTTGAAACATTAAGTACAAATATCTACAAATATCTGCAAATAAATTGGAGTCCAAGAATTTTGAATTTATATTTAAATTGAATTTAAAAGATATTACAGCTACAATTCGAGCTAAAATATTCTAGTATGAATGAAATGAAATATTTCTGCAAAAATTTTGGAAATTACTTGGCACACAATTTCCATTTGTACTACCCATTTATTAAAAATTAAACCATTTTTTAAATGAGGTGCTGGAGATATATAGAGCAACCTTGGGGAAACACCCTGCTCCACATCTTATTTAACCCTAGTCAAATTGATTGAAGATTCAGGATCTGAGAGCTAACACCGCTCACCGTATATCATTACCAGCTATAAAATATACTCTCAATGTTTCCAGGACTGTTTCAGGGCTAGCACTGTAGCTTGGAATATGATGCAGAAGGTTGGTATACAATGGGACTAGTTGGTTGCAACATCTTTCGAGGAGATACCGAAACCAACCACTGGGAACCCATATGTGAATTTGTTGATCTATCAGAGCCTGTGCGTACTCCTTATACTATCAATCATCCTGAAATGTTACATTGGTAGAGTTGGGCCTGTAATTCACGGTAAGCATAGTATAAAGTTGAAAGTGTTTGCATCATCGGGACTAAAGCCAGTAATGACCAGGCATGAAATCCATTACACCTTGTCTACATCTTGGAGACAGTCCCTTTTTCGATTGCAGGTCACCACACAAGTGGTCTGTGCAAGGGTATAGCTTTCATTTAGACACCAGCTTTAGCCAATTGACTTATAGAGCACTCTCAGCGCTTATTAAATCGATGGTTGATGGTTTGTGCCCAGTTTAGCTTCCGATTCACTATTATTCTAAGATACTTGCCTGTTGCTGATAGAGGAATGATTGCTCTGTACATTCATACTTCCACATTTGGCATATTTTTCTTCCTGTGGAAAAGTACCATCTGTGTTTTGACTATATTCACGGTCAGACCCATTCCTGAGCACTAGTTCAATAGGAGAGTTTCTTGCCTACATTTCTTTACCCATCCTTGCATAAATTTTCCGGAGTCTGCTGAATTTCTTCGTGTTTTTCAAGACATTAAAATAATTTTTCGAGGGAGCTCGGTAACGTAACTTGGTCTGTTTTATGAACATTTTGATATGTCCTTTAAGTTCCTCCTTTTAGCTTGATTACAATCATTTTGGGTTAGCTATTGTGCAATTTCGTTTTTTTGCTAAATAGCCATAGGCATCAAAATCTCTTTGACATTCATGATTGAACTACCGTTAACTGGAGGCAGTTTCTTTCCAAGTTAATCCCTACAGTTTTCCTTGTTTATTTTTGTTTTTTTATACCCTAAGATGGTTTAACCACCATCATCATCATGGCATGTTAAGTATTGATGCCCACAAACCAAATATGATAGACCTATTGTAACTTCAGTGCAGTCTCTATCAATATATTCATTTAAGAGTAAAGTATTCATTTCCTTTCTATGACGAAGGCAGGTTTTTCCTATGCTTGAACCACTTCTAAATTGTAGAATTCTCTGTGCTGTAAGCCAAAGATGTTCCATGAAAGGTTCTTGATTTAGAAGCAATTCTTCTCTATGTATGAGAAATGCTGTTTCAATGATGAAGTGATGCCGGTTAACCATCTTCAACACGTGAGCTTTTAATGGTTGTTATGTTGTTTTCATTAACACTATAAAGCAGCTTCTTATTATCTTCTTTTGCTTCATCTGTGGATTCCTCAGCCAACTTGTCTTTGCGTGTGCTGGGAATGGTACATTCTCTGATTGTGGCTTTAATTGATGAAGGAGCTTTCGTTCCACAAAAGTTATGTCCGCAATTTCGGTATTAGCCAGAATTTTAAAAGTGGGTACAACTTGGTAGCTACTTTGGTTGTGCGAACTTTTGTAATAGTGCCCGCTATTAGGAAGTGAACGCTTCTTTAGTAGTGGCTGCTACTTTGGTAATAGACTTTAGTAGTGGCCGTTAATCTGACAATATCTATAACTTTGCTTTTGGACCCAACCTTGGAATACGGAGTACCTTCGCAATTTTGGGAACGGTCGTTATTTTGGCAAATATGCAAAATTAGTAGAGGCGGCTATTTTCGCAATTACCATTTCTGGGCACACTGGACTCATAATCGGCTATCATTTTTCGTAGTATTTCGCCACATAAGAGTGTAATTAATTAAATGACTAATATACAAAAAACAATGTTTATTATTTTAAGTAATTAGCAGATAAAATATTTGTTTTTACATTTACCACAGAGAAATACGTTTTTGAAATCATCTATTAATAACAGGTTGAAGAAAAGGAATTTAAAATAATTTATGGATTACTCCAACAAAAGGCCTACTTGCAATCATAAAAGACCATAAGGACTACCATATGGAAAAGGGTTTACGAAATCGCCAGTACACTTTTTGATTAATTTTCATTTCATTGCCATTGTCCTATGGCAACTTCAGAAATTCCGATGGTTATTTCTACCTTCAAACAATTTTCTCCACTATACCACTATATGCAAAATTTAGGAAACCACCTTAAGATTATATTTCACTAAAAACGTTAAATACAGTACAGTTTTTCCGGAACAACATATTAGAAAAAGGGTAGTACATTGCATTTCTGAACGAATCAGATGAGTGTACAAGTGTACAGCTTTTCAAAAATTTCCACTTCATAATTTTATGTTATGATACGTTGGTAAATTCACATTTGTATAATATACCAAAAGATACTTTACAAATATTTAATCGCAGAATCTAAACTTACAAAAAACATTTACAAAAGTCATTTTAGAAAATTCATCTAATTATATTGGGATATAATGGGACAAAAGTACATATCGACTAATATTATTAATTCAGGCTTAGCACCAAATAGTTCTCGCACCGCCGGAATGTTGGACATGAAATATAAGCCCTAATTGTACTTCATCCAATGACATAAACCGATATGTGGGTCGATTATTTTCGAGGTTTTTCGCCTTTTAAGTGGAAATACTGCTCATGGCATGCCACTTCACCCAATAATTAGGAAGTAGTGTAGCCCCGCCTGAAAATTGTATATGAAATACTTATTGCTAATTATGCTTTATACAACGACATAGCCTCTAATAAGGGTCGATTGGACTATTTTCGAGATATTTTGACTTTTATGTCTAATATATTTTATTTACCTTGTGTTCTATGTTTAAGTTCAAAAATTGATATTTAAAAATTCATTACCTATTTTTTAAATTAAAAAAAATTATGGAAATTGCTAAAATTTATATTAATTTTTTAGTGTTTCTTTTTGCTTTATTTAGTTCCTTATATATTTTTAATTATTTATTTCAAAGTAAATAATTTGAAACATGCCAATTTTTTATTCAATATAAAACTAAAAAAAAAAGTATATAACACACAATATTGATTCGTCGACGCCGTTTTACGCATATAAGATATTATTCTTCAGCAATATATTCAAAATTATTTTTATTAATGCTTATACATTCTTTTTAATATTCAATTTATTTTTATTAAGAATTTAAAAAAAATGTTTAATTAATAATTATTAAGTGAATATGTGCATGATGGAATTGTATTAAAATATATTGCTATTGTGATTAACTGCAATACTTTTAATATAACAAAAATTTATTACATTCTGTCAGGATAGCCTGAAGTTAATATATTAAAAATTTAAGAACTATCACTATTGCTTTAATAAAAGAAAAAAAAATTTAACCGACACCACTGCACATAAAAAATGTTGTCATGTGCTATAGAATTTTTGTTTTCAATTAGATTAACTCTATACATAAATTTTATTTGTATTTTTACCCAGCTATTAGAAAAATGTAAGGTTCCCTAGAGTAATTAGCTAAGCTTCTAATTTTTAATAATAATTAATTTATTAAATAACAACAACAAAATTTTATCAATCAGAGGAATCGCTTTGGGGTGATAATTCAAGTTGCAAAAAAATATCAAAATAAACTGGCGTACTTGTTACATAGAAATTATAAAATCAATAGCCTACGGCTAACACAGGTATGGCATTGCAATATCATGAATGCGAAATAAAAATAAATTACATTATGTAAAATTGGAGCGTGGGAAAGCCACCAAAAAAGTGAATTGTCAGTCATATACGCCATGAAGCTAAAAAATCTTTTAACTAATACTTAATCATATTCATGAAAAATTCTATAGAAACATTTTCCCTTCGTAATATTAACATGCCAGATTTTATGTTGAAATGATCTGATCCTAAGCATTTCGTGTCTTCAGTACAAAATAGGATCCTCAATCACGAAGTTGTTGACTACGGTCGTGAGGAAATGTTTCCCTTAAGTCTAAGGAATCAAGAAGTACATGGAAGAGAATTTTGATGAAATAAATTTCAGCGTTGAAATCATCAAGATCAAATTTACTCATTAACATATTCAATAATATTCTCATTACGACACATATATTTACAAGTAAAATTTTATTTAATACCAATTTTATCTACTTATTCATAAAACAAAAAGTGTAAAAGCTGTATTTGCCATAATACTTTTAATAAATTTTCGGTGTATACATTCAATGATACTTTTAATTGAATTACATTTATCACTTTATTCATTAGATTCCGCAATCCAATTCTTATTACTATACGAAAGACAAAACAAATTTGAAACAGATTTCATTTATATATTTGTACATGTAAATAAGAAAGGTAAAAATTTATAAGCAAATATACCCATATATATGGCAGCATAAATAGAAAAATATTCATACAGAGAAATATTTCTTTATAACTAAATTTCATATTACATTCAATTATGAAATCAAAATTATGTACCAATACATTTTAAATAAATAAATTCTTAATTTGTAGGAAGTAGTAAGATACTGCATACTGGAATATAATTTTTACTGAAAATTCCTTAGAGTTCTATAGAAAAATTAAGTATACGACATTATCATAAAGTGTCGCTCGACAAATCAGGAACTGAATAAGTTAAAATTATGTGTAGAATCCTTTTTCTTTTTATTACTATTGTAATTCGTCTAGATGAAGTGTTTCTTCTAAAACTAAAACTACATATCTTACTTGAAATTTATAGGAACAGTAAATAAAAATATGTATATATATTTAATTAGCATCACCGGGCGACAAGTTGGTCGTTTCCTATTTTAATGGATCCTTATTGGGCCCTTACAAGAATGTTGTTCACAAATTACACAAGCTCTTCCCACAGACGTTGACGAAACAATCATTTTAATATTGGGTTGCCCAAAAAGTAATT
>JXPQ01029269.1:1283-11582 GCA_001014675.1 Ephydra gracilis
GACGTGTATGAAAATGTCTGTATTTCTACGATTAGAAATTCCATATGAAATTTTTCGCAAATAATAAAGACTAGAGTCATCAAGGAAGCTGTTACAACATGAGTTTTCAAGCAAATATCATGGAATTGTCAAAGGTACGTGTGTGAGAAACGAAATACAATAAATTTGTGAACATTTTTCTGCACTTCAGTTTTAGTCGTGCTATACAACTGCTGCGGCATTATAGTGATTGGAGTGAATTTTGTAGCAGTTTGAAATCCTCGCAAAAAAGGAGAGACCCAAGAAACTGTAATCTGCTGAATAATCGTCATGCACGGCCTTTAATTCATCCATTGATGGTCATCACTTTAATGGATGCTCTCGGCTTAACTAGCTCATTGATTGATGACAAAAGCAGCGACGAACAGCAAAACTCTTCACACTGCCTTGAACCTAATCATATGCGAGGATGTATAGCGAATTGCCTCCGAACATCATTGGCATGTGCTTTGTTGGCAGTTTGCGTCTCGTGTATGTACAGCCCACGATTATCATTGAGCACACGATATAATGCCTGCTATATGCCGGTCGCTGCCTGATTCAATTCCTTCAGAATGATTCAATAGCCATTGCGTATAACTTGTGCTAGCACGCCAACTCTGAAGCTCAGCTCAGGTGCCAATATACTCGTGCAGGTCAGTGGAATGTACAGAAATTGCTTTTCAAGTCCAAAATGTGCAACCAACAAAAATTTAATTGAATTAAAAAGTAGATCGAATTGTGAAGTAGACTTTAAAAGCAATGAAGCCATTTAGTCAAAGTAGCCGTCATACAACTCACCTGCTGAAAGCTTCCAGTCACTGAATCGTCAATTGTATCCGTATTACATGTTTGGTTGGCCAAACGGCACAGAGCATCGATTAACTTGGTCTTGCCGGTATCAGTAGCACCACAAAGCAGCACCGGCTTCTCCATGTGAATGCACTCAATCAGGTTCTTTAATATTTCACGCTGTGATCGCAGCATAAATGGGGCCAATTCCTTTGGATTGAGTGCGAGTAAAGACGATTGACTAGCATCACGTCGCAGCACAATGTCGTTTAGAAATATTCGCTCATCTGTCCAGTAGAGCGACACATCTTCGGAGACTTCATTTAAAGCCTCGGCATTGCAATTAAAAACTGCAGCAAATGCGTTGCGTATAAAGAGCTTGTCCTGCTCTGAGCGCATGCGTTGGTAGTAAACGAGTTTCATACGCTCGTACAGCGTCAGCAGGAATGTCTCAAATGTGGATAAGAATTGCTGCAGTTTTTTTTCGATCGAGAGCGCGCCACCACTTGGTGTGTTTTGCGCTTCGTGTGCAATGAAGCCGGTCTCTGGGCTAATCAACAAATCGCACCAACGTAAAATATCGCGCAAATTGATTTCGAAGGGACCGCCTTTGTGGCCAAACTCCATGGCTGCAATACCCATGTCCAATGATTCGGAGAATTTTACTAAACGCACTCCAAGATCAAACTGTGGACTTGTATTCGTCACGCTGGCTTGCACACTTTCCCTCCATTGTGCTGTCTTTGCGAGCGTAAATGCATCGAACACATTCTCAGCATTTATTGGCAGTTCTGCGAGCATTTTCGCAAAGTAAACGCGCAGCTCCTCAAAATATTCAGCATACTTCGCATTAACAACGTATAGCAAATCGTCGGTGCTGAGCTTGCGCAGATAGACCTTATTGAAACGATTTAGGAATGACTGTGGCAGTCCCTTGCGACCGCCGCCTTGCTTAAGTGGATTTTGGCAGGCGAAGATACGCGTCTGCTCGCTGAGTGTAAATGTCTTGTTTAACTCCGGTATATAGACTTCGCCGCGATGGTCGAGTATGGCGTTCAGACCTTCAAGCACGGACTGTGGCGCCAGATTAAGTTCGTCCAATAGAATCCATGTATTGGGCGTTTTAAGCGCAGCCAGCAGAGGGCCATCACGCCAAACAAATGTGCCAACTCTCTGATTTGGCGTTGGCTCACACTCGCTCTCACAGTCAAGGCTTAAGGTGTTATCCTCGGCAGGTAAGTCCGTACCAAAGAGATCAGCCAAATCTGTGTGTTCGCACAGATTAATGCGCACAATGTCATAGCCAATGGCGTGGGCAATGCTCTCCACAATCGAAGTTTTGCCCACGCCAGGTGGGCCTTCCAGGAGCACTGGTTTTTTCAATGACAGCGCCGAGAGCAGGCGAAACAGGTTTTGCTTGGTTGTGGGCGCTTCGAAAAGGAACTGCTTATCATGACTGACCTTTCTATTTGCATTGGTTGCGATGTAGAACGGTTTAATGCCAAAATGTTCCGCTGTGAGCTCGACGACTGTGCCGCGCTTTGAGTTCAGCAACTCTACCGTAAACTTCTCATTTAATATCACAGATGCTTGCTCAATGGCATAGTTAACGATTGATGTTTTCAGCGTTTCCAATTGTGAGAGCGATTCATGAGGCAGCATTTCCAGTGCATCCAAGAATACTGTCTCCAAACCAAATATAGCCTGCTCCGCAAAACTCAACTGCACATTTGTCACAATATAGTTGGCCCATGCGAGTATATCACGCACAGAGAACTTGAATTTTTCAACCAAATCGCGAATATGCAAAACCACCTCCACCAGGTAGCTGGCTATTTTCTTGGTTGTCTCCGTGTTGGTATTTAATTGCAGTTGCTGTAGCATACAGTTGCTGGCGATCTGTATAAGATCCTCTTTGGAATCGGAAGGCAAGCACCAGATCTCTGTGAAACGATTGCGCAACGCTGGCGAAAGCTCTTTCTTTCCAAAATCACCGCCAGGATTCATTGTGGCCAAAAACTGAAAGCCATTTGCAGCTTTCACAATGAAGTCTTTGGCAACAGACGTAGTGTCCGCGTCGTCTGCGTTCTCTGCCACACCGCCCTTTTCGGCCAACAGCACCGTACGTTCCGGCTCGAGTATGCAGTTTAGCCGTTCCAGCACTGAATCCTCGGCCAAGGAAATCTCATCAGCCATGAAGTACGAGCCTTCTTGCATAGCATTTATCAGCGGACCATCGGCCCACTCAAACAACTTCTGCGAGTTTTCACTTATTTGACGGCACGGCCGTAAGCCACCTAAGAAATCAGCACCCTCGGTGTGCATGTGACAGTTGAGTATGCGCAGCTGCACGCCCTGTATATCGGCCAGCAGCTGGCAAACAGTTGTCTTGCCGCAACCAGTGGGGCCTACTAGCAGCACAGGCTCGTCAAATTGCAGCGCTTTGGCGGTCAACACCGCCATGCGCGTCATATTGCGCGTCCAGACAATATCTGTGCGCATCTTAAAGTCCGCTATCGCTGCGAGTATGTCTCTGGTCACCGGTGAGCATTGCGCAAGGCTGTGCACATCAAACAACTTGCTCAAGTCAATGCGCTTGCGGAAATTTTTGTACAAGGTTTCCTCTATGATTTCAATCTCAATGGCGGTGCGCACTTTAGCTGAAAGCACCAGGTAGCCCTCTTCGATGAGGTGCTGATTCCAGTCATACTTTTGATCGGCCAGTAATTTCTTGTCAGCAAAGGTATAACGATTGCCCCAACGGAACAGATCGCGCAAGGTGAACACATTCTTCGTTGTTGTCTTGCGATTCATCTGCAACTCCGACATGCATAGCACCATTTTCTTCGCATACGACGTGGGTATAAGACAACGTTTCTCCAGAATGATTTCTAATTCTGCACGTGGTATCTCGGCGAAGTGCAGTTCAATGAAGCGATTTTTGAATGCGCGCGACAGAGTCTTGCGACCACCATACAGGCCGGGCGGGTTTTGTGTGGCAAAAAGCATAAAATTGGCATGTGCTTTGATGACAGTTTGCGTCTCGGGTATGTACAGCTCACGATTATCGTCCAGTACACGATTCAATGCCTCCAAAATGTCAGTCGATGCCAGATTCAATTCGTCCAGGATAATCCAATAGCCATTGCGCATAGCTTGCGCCAACACGCCTTCTCTGAAGCTCAGCTTGCCTGTAACATCAGCGGCATAGGTGCCAATGTACTCCTGCAAGTCGGTGTGCTCATGATTGTTAATACGCAAGCAATGATTGCCGCTGCGCTTGGCGACGTATTCAATCAGACTGGTCTTGCCCGCGCTGGTTGGACCCTGCAGCAAAATGGGCAGCTTGCCAATCGAAATGATGCGCGCCAAATCTTTCAGGTTTTGCTTAACGCTTGCGGTCAGTATGTAATTGTCGCAGGGCTCTGGTGTTTTAGGCCCTTGCTGTATCCAGTATCCCTCAAAATCCAAGTAGTTCTCACCCAGTTTTGGCAGCGGTTGCGACAGCACCGCCTTGGCATTGCTCAGCAGTGCATTCTTAATCATTTGCAGCACGATGTTGTGGGACACAGGATCTAATTGTGTGAGGAAGCTTAAGCAGAAGCTCTCGTAGAGGTTGCGTTCTATGGAACCACAGAGGTTTTTGGCGCAGATACGCAGCGAACGACACAACGTGCGCAACGAAAACACAGGTCTGTTGCCTAAACCGTCGTTTAGCTCGAGCTTCGACAAATTCTTCAGTGTTTTGTACAATTTCACAATATTCGTGACGCTCTTGCGTTGTATGCCCGTCTTGCTGAGATAATCGCTCACCAGCAGGCTCAGGTCGGCGTCGGTCGTCAGCTCATCGACAAAAAATTCAGTGAAACGATTGCGTATGCCCACAGGCAGGTCTTTTTTACCAATGTCCGTATTCGGATTCATGCAGGCGAATATGCGAAATTCAGGATGACGTTTGACGGGTGTAAAATCACCCATTTCCAATAATACCACTGAACCGTCAGGCTCAAGTATGGTGGAGAGACATTCCAAAGTTTCGGCAGTGGCCAAGTTGATTTCATCCAGCAGCACCCAATCGCCATTCTTAATGCAATTGACCAAGGCACCCGGTATGAACGCAAAGGATATGTTTATGGCTTTGCTAAGCTGTGAGTCCAGCTTCAGCAGCTTCACTTTGAGCGTTTCCCAGCGCTCCAGCAAAGCCATTTCCTTTTCGCGCAACTCATTGCGTTCGGCTTTGCCATTCACGGTGTCGATTATTTTCAGCATCAATTTTACCAAAACATTAAAATTGCCTTGATTGTAGCAGATGCTAAATTTATTCAAAAAGTTCGCATTTTTTAATTGATTGAAGGTTTTGCGGAAGAGCTGCTCAAATTCTATGCGCAATGGCGCAAGTACGTAGGACATGTCCACAGGCTTGAACCCGCCCACCAAGTCCGAAACGTCCGATTGGTTGTTCATGTTGACCACAACCAGCGAATGTTGAGTGCGTTCAGCTAAATACTGCACCGAAGATGTTTTGCCCACACCGGTCTCGCCGACAAGCAGCACCGGTTCCGCATGTGCGACGCACACTGAGATACGCTCCAAAATGCACGAGGATATGCGTGTAAAGGAGAATGTGGCTTTCGAAATCGGTTGTCGCTTGAGAGCAATCTCCTTCTTCTCGCCTTGCTCATTGAGCTTTTGTCGCTTCAATGAGATTACCTCATTTTCGCTATCATTCTCATCCTGCTGGTTGACATCTGCGGCATCGTCCATGCCTTTGGCATAGAGCTCTGTACGTCCCACTTTGATGCTTGCACTGTTAACGGTTACTTCGGGTTTATAGTCAATTGCGAAATGCTCACAGCGTGACTGAATAATGCCCAGTTTGGCGCCGATGCTAATAATTAACTTTGTCTTCTCTTTGCCCTGCGGCAGATAAGAGCAGAACACATCCACCGCGTTCTGGAAGACAAAGTACGCACATTCAGTGCTTGTCACCGAAAACGTGGGATTCGAACGCTGGCATAACTTGATGAGATCGCGTGTGGATACCAAACGTCCGGAATTTGGCAGTGCTGAAAGCGAGACCTGCTCGAATGGCAAGGCCACATATTCTTCAGTTGTGTCCGCCTTATCGCCGGTTTCTTGTTGGCGTAAATTATCGGCGGCATCATGAGCACCGCTTGAAAAAGTTAAGAAAACGTCGACAATGCGATTGGCTACAGTGGCTAGTTTTGGATAATTCGTGCTAACCACTTTGCACAATTCATTACGGGAGAGTGGCAGTATGTTGATGGTGTACAAGTACTTTTCCAACAGTGAGAGCAGAGATTTCTGGCCTGCATTTGTGGCGGACTTGTTGGTTCTAGGGTAATCAAACTTTTAAAATTTTTCACAAGTCAAAATCCACATGTAGATACCTACCTTACAGTAACAAAGAGCTGAAAGCCAGCCGCGATTTTAACACAGTCACGGAAGCCCGGAACNACACAGTCACGGAAGCCCGGTACGCTAAGGAAATTATGCTCCAGCAAACTACTCAGTATGGTGTAGGTATCTTGTGTCGCTGAATCTAAGTCTTCAAGCAAGAGCCAGTATCCATTCATAACAGCCTAGAATGAAATTGAAATCAAACACTCAAAATTGAATTTAAAGTTTATTTATAAATTAGACAAACCTGCGTCAGCACGCCTGGCAGCCATATAAATTCACCCGGCACATCTGTGCAGCGATACTGACCCAACAGCATTTTACTATCTGTTTGGTCGCCCAATTGTATGCGTAGAAACCCATTCGCATGCCCGCTGTCTTCGATAACACCATTGAATATCTGCTCACTTCTGTCAGCATCTGCTGCATCACCTTTCCGCTTCGTTCCAATGATGTCATTATGTTTTTGTTGCTGTTTTTCTTTTAGTTTTTTTGCTACAGCATTCTCCAGTGCATGTTGCTGCTTAGCAATTTCCTGTGTCTTTGGCGAAATACGACCAGTCTTTCGTGCCAGGTACTCCACTAGTGTAGTTTTGCCACAGCCTACTGGGCCATTGAGGCATATTGCTTTGCCAGACGCAATGCCCAATGAAATGCTACGCAAATTTACTTTAGTCGAGTCGACTTTCACAATTTTATCATACGATCCATCGGTGTTCATGTAAAATTTATAGTTTTGCTTATTGAAAATAGGCAGCAGCACGCCTTCAATATTGGTCACCAAGTCTGATTTGAATTTGTATTCAATTACTTGGTCTACTGGTAAACTGACGGATTCACTAGTTGCTGTCTGTATGTTGATAATATTAAAAATCTGTTCTTCATCGAAGGCTAGCAGCACTTCAACCGGAATACTCAAGTTCAATTTGCGTAATTGTGTGGCTGTCATGCTTGTTAGTATGGCGAGTATATGATTTATGTACAATTGCAGAAGGTCTGAAGATTTTTCATACTGCAAACAATGTTCGACGAAAGGTGTCCAGTTCCATAATACCTTGTAATAGTCGGGATCAATTTGCAGCAAATGATACAAGCACTTTATTAATGCTAGCGAATCTAGGGAAGTTGTTTCATCTTTTTTTGATTTTTTACTCCTAGGCGTGACTGTGTGGTCTTGATTAATAAAAGGTGCTGGTTTGTTTTGGAAATACAGGCTGGTATAGCTGTAAATTAAAATAGTATTTCACTACTGTGCTTAATTACAGCGCACATTACATACCGCTTAGCGTCTTGGGAGACATGCGCCAGCTTAGCTAAAGCTATGCATTTATGCTGGTAGGATACAAAGTTATTTGCGTCAATTTCTTCATCATTTGGAATGGCAACAGTAATAAATAATGGTAGATACTGTTTGAAGCAGATGCCAATTGGAATTGTATACTTTTCCACCAGCAGTTGTGTGCTCAGAAAACTGAACAGAGTATCCAAATCATTGCTTGCATATTGCTGCAATAAATTCAAATTAGTTACAGTACATGCGTTGCATGGTTGGCATTGCTTTACCTCTTTACTCAAAAATCTTTCAAGGATTAGTGCGTCTGCCTCTGTAAAATGTGCAGATGCCTGCATGAACTGATGAAGTCCCGCAACGCAGTATCTTATTTTATTAATGTTTAGCTCCATAATAGCGCTATTGCTTTCATTTGTTTCACTTTTCTTATGTATTTGTGTATAAAAATGTATATGCTATAGTAAATAACTAAACAAAAGTGAGAAAATTCCTTTTAAAAGATTCACGTTTTACTTTTAATGCATATAATTGCAACAGACCCACCACAAACGTGCTTTTTGAAAGCACGTGTAGTTGAGCAGTGTTGCATACCCCTCAACTCATAACACAGGGATATTACTTTAAAGTGATTATTTCTGAATAAAATGCATACTAACAGTTTTGTTACAATGAGAAACGAAACAAAAATAATTTTGAATCGAAAACAATCGCCAAAAGATCCTTTTTTAACGTAATATCATAGATATTTGTTTTGTTTACATGCGGTAAATCCCCAAAACAAAAGAAAGACAACACCATTTTTACTTAAACAGCTGAGCTCGCAGTCAATGTTATGTTGCTACAAACACCAAAGCTAAATGTTGTGAAACTTGGATTGGTAAACATAATTTGACAGTTCTCTTAAGAAGACGCCAAATTCTATTAATTTAGCATAATATTTTCATAAAAAATAAATTCGAAGAAAATAATTGAATAAATTAAGTGGTATAAAGCGAGAAAGAGAACTCTCAGCATGTCGGCCGATGTACGTGATATTTTGGACATGGAGCGTCCTAATACGCCCGAAGTAACACGCGATTCCTTTCTGGCCACAAAGAAGCGCAACTTTGAAAAGTTTGTCAAACATTGTTTTCAATGAAAAAATGTAATAATAATAAATTTCATTTCATACGAAGAACACGCAATCCCTCCAAACGGCCAGAGGGCATGAATCGTGAAGTATTTGCGTTGCTTTACAATGACAAAAAAGATGCGCCGCCGCTGCTGCCCACTGATACGGCATTGGGTATTGGTGGTGGGTATAAGCAGGTAAAAGCGCGTTTGGGTATGAAGAAAGTACGCAAATGGGAGTGGGCGCCATTTACAAATCCAGCACGCACAGATGGTGCGGTATTTCATCACTGGAAACGTATCTCTGATGATACACAAGATTATCCATTTGCCAAGTTCAACAAACAATTGCAAATACCAAGCTATACGGTTGTAGAATATAACACGCATTTACGAACGAACAACCAAAAATGGAACAAAGCGCAAACCGACCACTTGTTTGAGTTGGCACAGCGGTAAGTAAACATTTAAATGAATCGTTAAATGCGCATTTGTTAATTGGCTAAATTTATAGCTTTGACTTGCGCTTCATTGTGATGGCAGATCGATGGGATCGCGCACAGCATGGCATTAAAACTGTAGAAGAGCTGAAAGAGCGTTATTACGAAGTGGTGGGATTGCTGGCGAAAGCGCGGGGCCAAGCTACTGACAAAAAGATATTCGTATTTGACAGCGATCATGAGCGGCGTCGAAAGGAACAATTGAAAAAGTTATTCGAACGCACGACACAACAGGTGGAGGAAGAGCACATGCTTTTGAATGAGTTGAAAAAAATTGAAGCTAGAAAGAAGGAGCGTGAACGTAAAACACAAGATTTACAAAAACTTATATCGCAGGCAGATCAGGTAAGCCCATATAATTTAAATATATTTAATTCAAGAAAATTAGGAATTTAACTAAACATGTAATATGTGTAGCAAACTGAGCCTTCGGCTAATGCGCAGAGTACCAGAAAATACGAGAAAAAATTGCATAAGAAGCGTTTGCATCATCAGCCACGCCCATCTAAGGTTGACTCAGTGGTGAATGCAATTGAAGTCGGCAATAGTGGCATTAAGTTTGCCGATTTACGTGGATCGGGTGTATCCCTGCGTTCGCAAAAAATGAAATTACCGGCAAATATGGGACAACGCAAGGTAAAGCTACTAGAACAATGCCTGCAGGAATTCAAAGTTGGTGAGTCGCACATAATATGTGAAACATATTGATTGGTTACATTGCCATTTAATATTTTTTTAAATACACTTTTTTTTATTTTTGTTTTAAATGATATAAAACAGATCCGTCACCGCCACCCACTGAAGAGATATGCAATGCTTTCAATGAATTGCGTTCCGATATGGTTTTATTGTGTGAATTGCGTTCGGCGTTCACAACATGCATGTATGAACTTGAAAGCCTCAAACATCAGTATGAGGCAGCGAATCCCGGCAAGGTTTGTATAATTAATTTAATTGATTATTTAATTTAATTTAGAGATAACTCTTGCAGACTTTGAATATACCTGCCGCACTGCAACCTGCCGTCACTGTAAAAACAGAAACGCCTGAGCCTAGCAATTAAGGGCCAAATGCATAAAATCTTTTTAAAGTAACTTTAATTTTAATTTGAATATGCAATGCAGTAATATAAACTATAAGAATTATAAAATTAATAGAGTATGGATA
>JXPQ01029292.1:0-11048 GCA_001014675.1 Ephydra gracilis
TTGGACCTGCCGTTTGCAAAACATATCCGAAAATATATTCAAACGATTCCCCCCCAAAAACATTGTGCCCAATTTACTTAAACGCAATATTTTCAGGTTTTCACTTTTGGTAAGGAGCATAAGAAAATAATTTGTATTGAGAAACACTTACGGAATAAGAATTAAAGTATGTTTATAATTGTGGTACCGTATGCTCAAATATAAAACAGCTTTCTTTCGTCATAAGCTCTAGTATTAAGATGATCATTATTGATATCCTTCTCAATTTTCTCTTATGCAATCAAATGCGACTACGCATATGCTGGCAAGTAAGAGAAGGCAATAATCAACAATACATATGCGGGAAGCAAGTCATAAATTAGCCTGATCATCCGATTGTTCATTTCATGTTGTTGTTTGTTTTTCATCACATTTACACTTAGTGCGTGTTCTTCGCACCAAAACTGAAGATCAATTGCAAAAGGATCATTATGATTTCATAGTTGAGCGTGCCGCTGTTATCCAAATCGATGTGAAACTTTAAGGTTGTGAGAATGAGACAAAGTACCATTTACTGATAAGAAAAACATTTTAAATTACTCATTTTAAAAGTACGAACAGTCGCCATGTCCTCAATGAATTCATACATCAAGTCACAGTAAAACTATTACTACCCAAGTTTTCTGTCTGGACTATAATGATGAAAACAATGGTAAAAACCGTTACTCAGCATTTTTGGATGATTCACCAACAACGATTATATTGTATTTGGATGTATCCTTTACCATAAAAATTTCTTCGGAATTTCTGCAAATGATTTTCTGAAGTTGTTATACATATTCTTACCCAGCCTCCGCATCAAAGGAAAAGTGTTGAAGAATTTGGTCCACCTTCTAACAGATTCACCCAATTTTTGTGTCTCTCAAACAGACATCCGTATATCTTGCCTATTTTAGTGGATCAGGAGAACACCATATCAAACAGTAAATTTTGTAAGTGACAGCCACCTTTCGCTTATTGAATGCAACGAATTAGTTACATGTCCAGAATATCAACACACGACAGAAAATATCAAGGAATTTATATGACTTTGCATTTAACTCTTTAATCACCCTAAAATCTTTGAGTCCCGAATGGAAAGTAACCTGTGGCTTCTTTTTCAACAATGTCTTCGCCTTCTTTCAAAAAAAGTGTCGTATGGAGCCTCCAGCATTGTGGCATATGCTCGTATATTCCAATTATCTGCAACACTGAATTTAAAATATTGCAGGCAGCATGCAGCCGGTGCCGTCACAATTATAGGTACTTGTATCGTTCATTTCCCACTGACTGGGATGTGCAGTGAATACCTTTCAAATATCTTTGACTCTCCTACTTACGCCTTTGCGTCCATGGCAAATCTGTGAATTACTCTCTGGGTGTTTTCATTGCTGAGAGAAAAGTAAAAACTTGAAATTTTTTGTGAAAACAATTCTTGGTTGAGGTGATACTCTTTGTGGTTTGGCGTGGCTCATAGATCATTATTACCTGGTCTGATGATTATAGGAGACACATGGGGAATGCTGGTTAGTTGGCTTTTAAGTGATGCAGATTAATCTCCACAACCCCGACCGTCTTTGGCTATGACCGAGGTGTTCGCATCCCATTGGGATCCTCGTTGCTAGAGTGTATGTTTCACCCTGTCTCCCACAATGGTTCAAAATATCTGAAGATGCTTTAGATGGAGATAAATGAACCACAACCCGAACTTCCACTTTTTTCAATACCAGCCATTCCTGGTGATAGGTGCAGGGTTGGTGCTGGACTTCAAACTTTAAAGCAGGCTGTTACGCAATGCTTCCAGTTGCTTTTGTAAGAGGAAATGGGTGGATAGTTAGGGTAGTGTGTTTGCAGGACAAACTTTAAAGAAGACGTAGAGTCTATCTACATACTTTGGGTCAGCATTCTTTAGCCCAATCTATTACCCAGATGGATTTTTCATTCTTGAGAAAAACTCTCACTAGCCAACAATCTTCTTTCGGTTAAATGACTTTATCCACCATAATTAGGGCTTGTCAGTCTCCACTTATAGTGCAGGTTTGCCCGCCGTTTTCGCTATCTAACAAACACAGATATGTGCACCGTTTAAAATCAGCATACTATGGGCATATTTAATTTTTTTCGGCCTATGTTTAATGAATCTGGAGACAACCAAATCATACAGCGAATTTCGCAAGCGACACCAACTTTTCGTTAATGTTATGTGACGAATGAGTTGCTGGGGAAGCGCTCTGACATCCAGTTCGAACATCACTGATTTGCTGACTGCTCAACGTATGCGCAGCAATTAATAACGTGGCTTGCGTCATATCCCACATTTCGAACCAATGCGGTCTTGGTAGCTTGTCTATTTTCTAATTAATTGAAAAAACATTTCCATTAAGAGAGAGGGTTATATTCCATTTGTATGGTTAATATAATAAATTGTTGCCAATGCACTGGGCATGCTCATTTGTCCCAGATATTATACAGGATCGCTTGCGTACCATAAGTGTTCAATGGTAGTTTATAGTTCTCTAGCTGCAGCCCGGGTCGCATGCTCTTCGCGTTTCAGATGAGATCTTGGACAATATCCAATAATGCAGTCCATTGGGATTACTTTGAAAATCATTCTTTCCATTTCGTCAGGGAATCCTGGTCAATATTTTTCATGGATTGGTGGTTAAACATCGAAATAATAATATCATTGTGGCTACAAAGCGACGAAATGGCATACAAATGTATATTGTTAGAGTCAATGTTTTTTTGTCTGAAATGTGGATTTGGTATGTCCTGTAAAATGAATATTACACAAATATATTCTTCAAATATTAATGCAGATCAATCAAAGCCTTTTTCAACGCATGCATATCTGCAATGACTGACAAACACATTTGGCCTTAATTACCACCATTTTATATATGTTCCTTTTATATAACAAAACCAAGTGAAAACGTTACAGCCGGCTTAGGGTGACCGGGAAAGCACATTGCCTTTAACATAAATTTCATTTATTATTGAAAATTATTTGTACTCCTTTTTGTGGATCACTTACACATTAATTGTATTCATGTTCACACAATACTAAAATTGCGTTAAATTTAAAAATAACTATGCATACTCTAGCATTGAAACCTCTATTGACACCACGTACCTCAAAACTGCATCACATCAATTTCAGTTTTGATATACACATTGTTTATATTTATTTTCAGTATATAATGAAATTTCGTTGCATTAAGGTGATGAATGTCGGTAATTCTGAAAAAGAAAAAAAAAAGGAACTGTGTCTTCTGGAAGTAAGTCGGATTTTTATTCAGTCATGTCCGCTGTTGGAATTCGGTTCCGGCTTGATCTTCAAAATTCATTGCAAAATAAAAATTCTAGATCAGGGCTGGTTCCAATTTCAAAAGTGGATCTTATTTTTTCCAAAAAACACGTGAACCCAATTTCGTTGGTCCATCTCAAGGCATTCTCTCTGTTTTTTGTAATAAGGATGAACGGACGGACGGACATGGCTTAATCAATTCCTGTGATGCTGATCATATTGGTAAACATTTTGATATACCACCGGACGATGGTTTAGGGTGTTACAAACGTATGACCAAAATGATATACACTTTGCCAATTGCAAAGGTGACATAAACAAAAATTATAGAAAATTTGATGTATTTTCTGTTGAATTTCTGAATCTCTAACTGTCTGTGAAAAACAGGATAATAGACTTATTTTGAAAGGAAAGTAAAGTTTTTATGGAAATAATGCCGTGATGGCTACATTTGCTGACAAATAAACGTCTTAAGTATCATGTTAATGCGTATAATATTTGATTTAATATAAGCACTTCACGATTACATTTTAATTTTCGTTGAGCACATGAGGCTGGCTTGAGCTCCGCATCTGGCATAGTGTTCGGTTTTTCGTAATAACTGATTTAAGCCTTTTGATGCTTACTTTGTGGGCGACACACTGCTTTCCGTTCAACCAGTTGCTTTCCTTTATTGAATTGTTGATAAAATCGTTGATTTCTTATATATCATATCTTCATATGGCTAACCATTTTGGGCTGCAATGATGTTGGTATCAGTCAAAACTCTGACTAAAACTTCTCATGCGTAATGTAGTTTTAGAATTGAATCCACAATTTTTATTTTGTACAGATTTCGCTTATCAAGTTACAGGTGTTAGAAAGATGAAATTCTAGAAGTTCGCGAATGGCTCAGTCACTGCAGTCATGCGCAATCCCGGTTAATTGCAATGGAAACCCTTAGAAGTTAGCTTCCATTAGGACCTCAAATGTGTCGAATGATAACTTTTTCAAGGCGCCACTATCTTTCCTTCACAAACTTGGAATAAGGGATTTCGTGTATGCCTCGAGCCTTCCAGACTCCTTTGCACTTTTGAGCTGCCTCCTGTTTGACCTTCTCACCATGCAATTTGATTATTCTACCATTAAGGGTTTTGGACTGGGCTTTCCATAGTCCTGCATCTGTGCCACGCCCGCATGTTCATGTGTTGCTGTCAGCTCCTGCTTTCCTGTGTTNGCTGTCAGTTCCTGCTTTCCTGTGTTCCTATCTCTCTGCCTTTCTGTGTTACAGTCGAATTGTTTGTTGCCGGGCTAATATTGCATGTTTGCTGTTTCAAGAGGTGTGCTAGTCTTGGGTTATCTTGAGGACCTTAAAACGGTAAGTAGCTGCAACGCTTCCAATAAGCCAAGGTTCTTGTAGTAAGCAGAACTTGGAAGCCATATTTATTGAACTGGGAGGCCATTGCAGCAGCTTTTACTAAAAGTGGAAAAGGTGACCAGAGTTTCCTGTACTATTGGATCCGGTGAACCCAGGATTTTTGTCCCAGCCGAAGTAAAGGCCTTAAGTGATGCCTTAACTTCACAGAAAAGCCTTCAAAGCTCGGGGTGTTGTCGTCCTTGACAAGCTATGAGGTTACTGCAACCTACATTAGAGCAGAAGTGTTTGATAGGTATCGCTCCGAAACCATTGAATGGCTTTAGAACTTGCATTGGTATTTTAGACGGAATGCTATTCATTGAAGTTTGCTGTACTCCATTGGGGCGTGATCCCGGCGGGATATAGTCGGTCAAGTTTGCACAGCACGGAGTTTCAAGGTCGTTCCATTTAAAGCATGGTTAACTCTTCCAGACATGTATGTTCGCAGTTTCCGCAGTGGAGCCTTCAGCACCAAATTCCACAAAAAGGGAAAACCCTCCCCTAAAGTACGTTTCTGTTGATTCCAATCTCTATTCAACTGGCTTTTAGTTGTGATAATTTGGTAGGTCAACCAAGCCTTTGCTACCCCGAAAATCACTGATTGAACGCCCATTTAGCCAAGCCCTTTGAAAATGACTGATACTGCTTCATTGTTGGAAACTTCCTGTTTGTTCTGGAAATATACCGTCTATATATACCTTGTTTATTCCGTGGTTCCCACGGGCAACCGAATTTTAAACTATTGCCTATAGAATGAGCTTGAAGGTTTTGAAAAGACACAACGTTAGAAAAATCAGTCTGTAAAATTTTGGATTCGCATGTTCTATTTTGCCTGCTTCAGGAGAAAACATGACGCCGGAGTTAGTGCATTCAGCTGATAGGAGTTTTGTTCTCGTTCCAGTTTTAAAGATGGCCTTGATACATGAGAGAAATAATGTCAACTTTGTTTTTTTTTTCTAGTTGCGATTGTCGCGAAAAGCACTGATTTTTGATATGTTTTGATGGACACTTAGGAATAATGTGGCAGTGACAAAGCCACAAAGCCAGTTAATATCGTGATATGAAAGAGCGTCCATAGCATTCATGTCTAATTAAGACTTGCCTACCAATGTCCAGATCACATCACAGTTGGCCTTATTGCCTTGCTGAGTGACAAATCGTTCGGGTTGTGTGCTTTACACTGAGGTGATACGAAAGAAAATGTGTTGGTAGCTAGGAAACGAATGCGTAATTTTAAATTAAATTATAAATTTATACCTCAAAGTTACTGAATGGATTGTTGTTTGCAATAAAATCATAAAGTGACTGTTAACTGCGCTTCAGATTAAAGCAGGTACGCGTTTGATGTCCTACCTACCCATGGCGGCAACGTACTCTATGCTTTGAAGGATGCCTGCGAGGTAATCATCCTCATATGGCAAGTAAGGTTACACGAACCATATGGTGACATCGGAAATCTCTACAGCCATTCTAAGAGTGTCTTCGATGCTGTAATGAATGAAAACCAAAAAGTGCTATTTTGTTTTATATGAATACTTGCTCATGTTGGTACTACATTCCTTTCGGCCCCAAGATGTAATCGCTCAGACAGGATCACGAGCAATGCTGGCGACGTGGGTTTTAAATGATTCAGATTAGTCTGCACAACTTTATTCGCTATAGCGATGACCGTGGTATTTGATACCCTTTCCTTGCCAGAGTGCATGTCTCACCCTCTCTTCCACAATTGATAGAATTGATGGGGGGTTGGTGCTGAAGTTCAAGTTATTAAAGCAGGGTATTCCCTGGTACTATCACCATCTTTTGTTTGCAGAGATGGATGGATAGGTAGGCCAAAGTGTCTGGAGTGCAGACTTCAACGAGGGAGTAGGGATCCTCTGCAAATATCGGTTAAAGACTCTGACACCCATTACTAATTCAGCCTCTTTTTCCAATCCTGGATGAATTGATTCTTCCATGAAAAGGACCGCCACTGCCCGTCACCTCTCGGTTGGTTCATTGCATTCAGGTAATACTATAGCGAAATTTCGATGGCTTTATTGGATGTGTGACACAGATTCAGAATGGTGATGACTCGGACCTCATAACAAGATACCTAATAGTCATCTTTGCCTTATGAGTATATCTTCATTGGTTACCACAGAAAGTTAAGCTCCAAATAACACTTCGCATAATCTGCTATGCGGCTTATTAACAGATCCCAATGTCCGTGGGTGTAATTCTGCAGTACTTACGGCCTGATTGTTATCAGCCAAGGTCTCTGGCAACCTGGATAGTGCCTGCATGTTACTCTTTAGTACTTGGAACAGGTAGGTCATCCATTATATAGGGATGCTTTAAAATACGACCTCTAGCAACAGAACTGTATGAAGGTGCATTGCTACCGGGACTCTGCTTTGGTCGAGACCAGGTGAATTTACCTTTCTTCGGGTTTTCTGCAAAAGGCCTTTTGAGTTTCCACTCACATTCCCATTGTTCTTCTATACGAATAATAAAGGACTGAAAAATTTCTTCCATATGCAATAGCTTTTTCGCCACTTCCCCGATCTATGCACCGATTCCAACAAGAGTACTTCAGATTTCTTTCGTATTTTTGGCAATCGATTTATGAATGTAGAGACCACCCAACCAAAAAGGCAAATTCGTAAATGAAAGGAACCTTTCCCTGATACGAATGATACGAATAAAGTGGAAGGCCATAATAGAAACATGGGCCAAGATATCAAGTTTTAGATGAGCTACCCTTCTGCTTTTTGGAAGAAATCATCAAGAAAACACATTAAACAATTCATCTGGTATTGCTAGTAACTCTCTATTCTTCTCGAGGTCTTTGTGGCCTGAGTGAAGTGTTACCCGTGGCTTTCTCGTAAACTTGGTAATGACGTCACCAAAATGTGCGTCTCCTTCTAAACAAAGTGTCGTCTGGAGCACCAATACGCTCAAACATCACATTTGTTTAGAACGCCGAATTTCGAGTATTGCGGTCATCATTCAATACTGATGCCTTCATTTCAAAATATTCTGGTATCTTTCCTTCTCTAACCATCGTTAACATCATTGAAAAATCAGCGAAAAGTAAGCAATTCTCTTGTGTTTCCTTTAAAGATATTGGAGGGGCCTTCAACAGTTTAATGCCCAATACTTTTCTCTAAAAGAATTTACAAATTTGATTTCCGGATTTGTGAATAACTGACACATCACCTTTTAGCTTACGGGCCATGAAACAGACTGAACTCTCACAAGAACCACACTACAGTGAGAGATACTTTCTTTACTCTAATGAATTCATGCAGATAGCGAAGTGATTTTAATCCGCTCCACTTTGAGCTTTCAGTCATATATGCTATCACTCAATGACATAGGAGATCATATAATTGGCAGTCAGGGTTTCCAAGCAAACTGCGAAATGAATGTGAAGTCCAAAAAAATTCTTTGCTTAAGAGCATAAAAATCTTGAGCCACGGAGTGAATCTCAAGAAATTTTGTGCAATATTCTCACTAAAACTAATGAAATTACTCCTTTTGTATAACAGAAATAATTTGAAGAACTTAATTGGACTGTTCTTAGAGGACTGGTTTCTATGCACTCAAGCCGACCGAATGGAACATTCAAAGTTCTCTGTGTTCGTACATTGGAGCAGATTTTCACCCCAGATGTAAAAGGTTTTGGCCACCTTTCGTGCTTGAACACAATAAGATATGCAATTTTCGTCAGGCACTATCTCACGAAACTTACCAGCCATCGGAGGAATCAATCAGAAAAGTATAAGTTTCACTTAGAAGATACATTGCTTCATCTCTCAGAATAAGGTATGTGGTAGTACCGACTCCTTTTTTAAAGTTCAACAATGGTCCCAACCATTGGTTTTAGAACAACCATTGTTCTGGAACTCATTGTGTTACTTAGCTTTAAAGTCTGCTTAAGTGCAAGATGGGATGATATGTTACTAAATATAACAAAATGCAATGTAATAAAATCCAAAAGATAACAATATTATCTAATCGATGCAAATTTTCAACAATACAGTATTATTTAATATTAAAAATTATAAAATTAATGTGCAAGAAGAGAATTTATAATAATGTTTCATAATTTAAAACATTACAGAAAAATATAAATTTGAGCCAATGAAGCAATAAAAAATTTTTTGTAATGAAACTGAAAAGAATCATACTGCTTTTTATAAAAAATTGTGAAAATAATGACATATTGAGGGATTCTCAGATAAATTCACTCCAAATTACCTCCAAATTTTCTAAAACTAGCAGACCTCTTGCCTAAGAGCATCATGCTAAACAGAGTGGATGCATGCAATGGAGGGCTGGAAGCCCTTATAGGAAATTAAGCAATCATTTATCCAACAGCTCTCTTGACAGACAAAGATAATTAACTAGTTGAACCAGCTGAAAGCATCACCTTCAAATGCCTTATACCAGACGGAACAGGATTGAAGATCGAGAACCTCAAACGAGGGCAAATCGAGGTTCGGACAGCAAATTCTGTAGCAAAATATTCGGATATTACACGAAATCCCTAAGAATAGTGTTTTGACTGCTCGGCACCATAAACCAATATGCAATGGAAGAAAGGGTAAAACAAACCCGGCTTTCAGGCCATGATGACTCTGAATAGAAAATGTTAGTGGATAAGCTGATCAGGGTGGAATCCTGCCTATCAAGTACCCCTATCGTGTTGCTTTCTATAGCAATTTATTTTTTAAGTAGCTATCGAACAGACATTGGAAGAGTGCATACGACGCACTCATCGCCGAACCTACTGTCACGTTGGAGTCAGAACCTTCAGAGAAAAAGGTAGAGAGTCAGAACCTTCAATGAAAGCTACTTCGTCCGTATGTGGCATGTACATGCCCATTTTTTACGGCACTTCATTACAATTGCCAACTTCAGGACTATATATTGATAAGAAAGATGTTTGAGTTTGTAAGGAATGGGCGTAGAGATGATTGAATGTGGAAGATCGAGACCATGTATTTTGTGAAATTCTTTTGGAGTACATACGATAGGTCACGTCACATAAGAGATGATTGGCTTAGCCACTGAAATTAATATTAATATTAAGTGGGCTATTTTCAGACTTATACCCCATCTTTTATTCACGGCATTATTAAGAAGTCAAGTGTAATGAATGTGTGGTTACATCGAGGTTTCAAACAAGATTTTCAATTTACTTTCCTGTCCAGAATATGCTCTAAGACATTTGCTTCTTCAGTTGCGGTGAGCGGGGAACTATTCATTTTGTCGGTGGGGAATTCCTGGGTTTTCCGATCTCAATTAAACAACAAGGTATCTCTCCCTTGAGAATGATTTAAAATCCGATTATAACCATCACGTAGTGAACAGGTTGATGCGCTCTGAATTTTAGGGCAAATTATTTGATAGCATATATCTGAGCAGCCCTATAAACCGCGAAAACAACCTGATAACTTGATTTAAGCACTTTATTAATTAGGTCGTCTTTTATTTACCTCTTGGGCTAGCTTCGGGTAACAAATACGAAAATGTTGGAATCACCGTGCTCAGAAATGATGTATTTTACTATTTAAAAGTCTAACAGTCTGGTGCTTAGGATAAGGCATTTCGAGTGAAACGAGTTTCTTAGGTACTGTAGTTCGAAAAAAATAAAAAAAAACGAATTGCGTTTATCAATTAAGTATTACTTTTGGGCGGAAAAAACATATTATAAAGCAGATTTGAATTGATAAACATTATTTGCAGCTACCAAAGGCAACCGACGATTGAGGAGTTTTCTTTTGCGTAAACATGTGAGGAAATGAGTGTCATAATGCAATGTCCAAAGTCGACGCGTGGCAGAATAATTAGATAACCCAGAAATGAAGATGATAAGGCTAACTCAGTGAACGTCATGGACATAAACAGCATGGGTTTTTGCATTTGCGAAAGCTCTCTACTAAGCTGGCGCTATGCCAGCTTGTAATTGACCCAAACCAACAGCGAAACTGAAGGCTGTTCAACCTTACCCCGTCCGTTAAAATATGACGAACGATAAAATTGAGTCGAACACTGCACATTGGTCACAAATTCCAAACTGTGCGTATTTCCAGCAGCAAGTTCAATAATTTATGCCATCATAAAAGATGACAAGAGCATTTGAACATTGAAACCGGAGAGAAAGAAATAATGTAACGCCTTAGCAGGATAATTTAATGTGTCCAAAATTAATTAAAACTATATTAAAATTGTCTGAATTACTTCCATATCAGTCGTTTTCTGCAGATTCATCCCTAAGAGACAGTTTGATTAACTCACACTGCAATAGAATGCTCGCTGGAATCCACAACGACGACC
>JXPQ01029712.1:2354-17595 GCA_001014675.1 Ephydra gracilis
TAATTCAAAAGTAATCAAAATTAATCAATAAACAGTATACAAACTAACTATACAAGAATTTCTATAAATGGGACTATGAATATGAAATTTAATCTCAATTATTTTCCATGTAAATCATAGATTTTGTTATCATGGTTATGTGCATTTAAGCAATACTTAGAAATTATCATCGCTAGCTTTATCGTTCATAGAGACATATTCAGTTTTAAGTGTCTATGTATTCTTAAAGTGAGTAATGAATTTACGAGATAGATTTCATTGACCCCTGTATTCTCTCCTTCTAAAACCCCCATAAACCTATTTTCTCAAATAGGTTTATTTCCAATATGTTGGCGCGTATTTCATACTTGATTTCTAGTAAATTTGATTTATATTAAATTCGTTCAAAAGATGCAATTGTGGCCTATGTTTCAAGGGCAGTCTACACCTAGGTTTAAAAATTCAAAACTTTTTTTTTTCAAATTTTAATTTTAGGATATACATGACTTGGAATAATCATTTCTTTGGGAAACTAGATATTAGTAATGAGTTATTCGTGAAATTCGTATTATTTTTTGAAAATATTTAAAAGTAATGAGTATTGCTGCGTAATAATATATTTAGAAACGACTTCATATATAAATGCCAGTCATTGCACGTATCTATGGCATACATTTGTTAATATGTTTATTTCTTATGCTTTTAAGGAAAGTTGAGTATGACAGATCATAATCCCTGTGCCGTCACAATTATCGACAGTTTTTAATCTTCCGGGAAAGGAAGTAACATTAACAATCAATAACAACTTTTGTATTTGTATGTTTACTTTGAATGCAAGCTTAAACATTCTTTTACGTTTTTTTTTTCATAAAAAAAATTACCACGTGACATGATAAATTACTAATAACTTAATGCTTAGCACTATAACGACTATGGACTAAACTTAAGCATATTACAAGAATATGTCAAGTAATAATTGTAAAATTAATTCCTTTTTATCTTGTACCTATATATTCTCAAACGTTAGTGTTCACAAGAGGATATACTATTTGTAGATTTCCAAAAATCGATTTCTTGATGTATGTTATTTGGAGTTGTATATTTTTGGATAGGTTGTCATTTGTATTGCAGGGTTGTCACATGAATAGAGAGTTCTTGTTGAAAATGAAGTTTCGAGTTAATGTGGCCAAATATTAAATTTAATTGATTCATCTCGAGAAATTTAGGGTGGGTGTATTTTGTGCAAGAACATGATAGGGAAAATATCTAGCACAGTATCTGGATATAAGGCGGTTGGGGTAGGACTTCCCATTCAAGTGGTTCTAAGTAAGCTTGAATAGGTGCCGCAAAATATGGCCGAGCATTATCACGTTGCACAATAATTTTGTTGTGTCCCACAACATATTCCGACTTTTCATCTCGTAATGCTCCAATGCTCAACCACATCAATTATTGCCTGTATCTTTCAGTTCGGTTGTGCCGGCTCAGAATAAACAGCATGATCTTCTCGCTATGACTCTGGACTTGACCGGTGATGATGATTCTTGTCAATTATCTGATTGGACCCAATCTTCGTCCTCAGACACTATTGAATGCAAAAACGACTTTAGCTGTTGCTGGGGAGCAGTTGTTCGTACGTACAAAAACAGGGTATTACTTTTCTTGGCTTCAGTTCATATGGTAGTCAATTTCCTAACTTTTGCATCCTTCTCATTATTTTAAAACGATGGGAACTGTCTGGCTGAGTGACCTCAAATATACACGCTAGTTCCTCTTGCGTTTATGGCCTTCATCGAGCCTTGCTCCAACTGTTGTTATCGACTGTTGCCACTTATTAATAAAGCAGGTGTTAAATGACCATGTGATGTGTTCTGTTGACAGTAAATATATTTATATATATTTTTTTTCTATAATTGATTATTTAGAACTCATTATGATTTTCAAATGTTGTTGATGATGTTGTGGTAAATTCTTATGTCTCTTGCCATTACGCTATATCCGTACAATGAATTGGTGACTGGAGTAGTTCGAAAGACATCAGAGTGTCTACTCTTTTATTTTGTTTAGATTGAATTTTTGGACTCCTACACAAAAATATTATTCGAAATCAATTTTGGACATATCAAATTTGGACATATTATCATATCACTTTGTAACAAATGGGTTTGAAGCTGGAACGACAGTGTTTATTATTGAGCCTCTTTGCGAGTTGTAATGTAATTATTTCAATATGCTGTTTCCACCTGTAGTTTTCTATTATGTTCATACTAAGTTATTTCAATATCTTTTTAGTTCAAATATTTATATTGCCGTTGGTATCCGCATTCCTTTTCCCCACATATGTGTAGGTGTTTCGACTTGTGTATTAGAAAAGATGGTCGAGAGTAGTTGCATGACTGAAATTTTGAAATCGGCAAAGTGTATATTAGTGGTCATACGTTTGTAACACGCAGCGTCCGAAAACCTCTCAAAACATATACCGATATGATCAGGATCACCACAGGAATTGATTTAGCCATTTACGTTCGTCCGTTGGTATCCAAAAATAGAGAGAAAGGCTTGAGCTAGATCAACGAATTTTTTGTACGTGTTCTTTGTTTAGATCCCTTTTTGATATTGGTCAATATCCCACCATTATTTCGGGTACCTCCAGTACAACTATTTATACCAGTAGCAGTATGCAGTATGCAAATACATTTGTTCGGAATCAAGGCTTACGCTTAGTGAAGCCGTTACAATTGATATTTTTCAATAAAATTTCGCAATTGTGTTCCAAAAATGGACATAATTAAATAAAAATCAGAGGTACCCCAGCATACCTATAAAGTCCCAAAAGAGGCATTACACAGATTTTTCCACAGTAATCATTTAAATTTAACAAAACTATATTTTACATTTATGAACATACATAAAATGAATATTTCTACAGAAAACGGTCTTGATTCGATGAAAATCAGGGGTACCTCCAGNCACAGATTTTTCCACAGTAATCATTTAAATTTAACGAAACTATATTTTACATTTATGAACATACATAAAATGAATATTTCTACAGAAAACGGTCTTGATTCGATGAAAATCAGGGGTACCTCCAGTACACTTATGTGGTCTCAACGGATACTTTAATTCTGAATTACAAACATTTATCATTAAAATGTAATGAAATTGAATTATACATTGAACATAAATATATTCGATCTGCCTACCAAAAGAAGGCCAAATTGCATGAATATTGGAGGGACCTCCAGTACACCTATGTGGGCTCAATAAAGGCTTTAATGCTGAATTATGCACAATTAACATTTTAACATAAATATAATAAATGGGCGTTTCAAAAGTAAGCTTGATTGGATTGAAATGAGAGGTACCTCCAGTACACCTATGTGGTCTCAATAGAGGTTTTAGTTCTGAATTATTACCAGTTATCATTTAAATTTAACGAAATTATGGAGTCAAAATTAATATAAATAATCGATGTATCGAAAATGAGATTAATTGAATGCAGATTAGAGGTACCTCTAGTACACCTATGTGGTCTCAATAGAGGTTTTAATGCTGAAATATGCACAATTATCTTTTTAATTCAACGAAATTCCTGTATTGAGTGAAAATGAATACAAATAATGTGTGTAACAAACATGGGATGGATTGTATCAAAATTAGAGGTACTTCCAGTACATCTATATAGCCTCAGTAAAGGCTTTAGTGCTTAATCATGCATAGGCTACTTTTAAGTTTTGCAAAATTCCAGTATTAAGTGAACAAATATAATAAATGTACGTACTATTGATTCATTGAAATCAGACACCTATTGGACCTACAAAAAGGGCGTAGAAAAAATTCGCGATAATTAATGAAATTCATTCATAGTAATGTAAGGTACTGTACTTGCTGGTTTTTATTTAATAATCAAGCGAAGTGTATTATGCTGGCGCCCTAGGCCAACTTTAACCTTTTTACTTGTTTTCACCAAGAAGTGAGTAGAAATTGTCGTTCAAGGCTATAAAAGTGCAAAAGTTCCATAGACTGTTGACTATTTCGGTGATAATTGCTTGGGTTGTATGTATGGGATTGATAGGACGATGAAAACTATGATTGGTCTCGAAACCACGGAATTAGTTAATATTGCATGCAACGTTTTGCTGAGATTTTGATTTTTTGCCTTGATTTCTCAATTGAGTTGAACTTTACCTTTAGTCTAGCTTGAACATTGCTTTATTTTTCTTATTTCTTTGCTATTGTAGAGTATGGTCCCACCAAGAACTTATTTGTTTGAAATTTTTGGATTTTATTTATATTATATATTGATTATTTTAATCTTATTAGCGATTGATTTGTTGATGTTTGAGAAGTGAGGTGTTTTGTGAGAGAGTTTATTCATTTTGTGTCATCTTGGAACATTGGGATGTAGGTTGAGAAATTGTCTCCAATGCACAATCAACCTTTGTGAACGCTTAATTGTTAAGTGTGTTGGGGCTTCATCATTGATTGTAGCTAGAGATGTTAGGTTAATGAAATGAGTTGTCTCTAGTCTAGCCACCTGTTGAAATCTCTTGGGGGGTAAATCCTAACGCACAAAATGTTTAGGTTTTGTAATTATTAGTATATTTTGAGCTATGGATAAGCGAATGATCGCGAAATTTGCTTTTGAGTATATTGATATTGCGATTGGACTAATAGCGCAACACCTCCATATGAGTTGGTCCAGTTGTTTTTGTACAATAATGTGTAGTTTATCGGAATAGTTAAAGGTAGAATGCAGAAGCGTTCTTTGAAAGGATACTATGCGAGGGTTATGTATGAGATTAATGAGAATTTAAAGCTTATTGTACTTGTAGATACAATCGTTAAAGTTCCATTGAAACATTTTTAATATGATAGACAAACAAAAACACCAAAAAAAAGTTACAATGCACAAATTATTTTCGAATATTTAGATATCTACGTGTTTCTGTTATCGTTAGTAGTTTTAAGACTCAAAATCTTGTTCTTATGTTTTATTTCGGTGGTATTAAATTATTTTTCCGTATAGATTTAAGAGAATCTGTAAGTAACCGGTGATCATGTCAGTTTTTAGATTAACTGGACGTTATTTTAAGAAGTTTATAAGCAAGTACTGACTTGTTCGTTTTAATCAAATATTGATTGCCATTTCTCCTTGTTATTAAATATATTGCAATTTTATATGTTTCACAATAAAAATAATTGCTTTAGCTGTCTTTAGAAGGTACAGAATATCATCGTTATTGGTCTGCTCAGCAGCGTTCTATTGAGTATTAACTATTATTGATACGTTAGAATAGACCCAATGTACAGTACCTGA
Organism: Ephydra gracilis; assembly: GCA_001014675.1. Taxonomy (NCBI): domain Eukaryota; kingdom Metazoa; phylum Arthropoda; class Insecta; order Diptera; family Ephydridae; genus Ephydra; species Ephydra gracilis. The sequence continues at coordinate 7,657 of JXPQ01029712.1, forward strand.
AAGAAGAAAAATATTTTTTAAATTTGAATTGGCAGTGTTGCTGTTTTTCAAATGAACATGTGATTTGATTTTAAGAATATCTAATGATATTAAACCTATCGTATTGCATCAGAGCATGTCCCTGAAGCAGAAACAGCCCCTTATACTTGCTGCAATTGAATTCATTAACAGACTTTTTTCCTCATTTTATTATACATATCCACCCTTGCTCAATCTAAGTAGACTATCACTGATGATGGGGTTTACAAGTGCAATAGCTTTTTTAAAAACCAGCGTTATTGACCCTGTCATTTGCATGCGTATTAATATTCAACACAAGACAAGACATACCCCTGTCGATATAATACAACTTAGTATTAGGACTTGCCACTGACTTACATAAGCACATATGTATTACTTATTTATAGACCGTTGGAAACAAAGCTTCAATATAAACTGATCGTGCTTCATGCAATTTTTCTTTGATTGACGATCAAACCAAGAGAGTTGGTCTCGATGAGAAGAAGAAAATTGCCAACGGCAATTCTTGGTTTGATCATTATATTGGTTTGTTGTTTTATAATAAAGCCTATTGCTGTAGTATTCAAACACGCCACCAAGTTACCATCCGTCTAACCGTGCATCCATCTGTCAGTGAAGAAAAACAGTGAGTACCTCAAATACGGGAGCGCACGGCACACATTTGTATTTAAAGACTATGTGTTACATGCATTAAGCTACAACTATCATCAATACTCCATGAAATTTGACAAAAAATTCTTTTCAATGGAACAACAATTTATTGGTCAACAATTCAAATTAACCATAAATATATTCAAAGCTGAATGATTTTTCATAATCGAGATTGTGTTGGCATAAAATACTGCTATGCTTTTATCGAAAGAGGCTTTTAGAATTTTATGTTCAATCCGACAAAAATAATTAAAAATACAGTTTGAAACGATTTCAAACAATTTTTTAAATGTCAGCTCATGAAGATTATTATTAGATTATTTGTTCAATATACTACAAGTTTATCACCGTCCAAAGTATGAGTGAATTTAAGACACGCATTTATTATAAAATTGGAATACACATTTTGTCATCACGCTTACTCTTGTGCAAATTGCTTGCACAAAAGAAATAGTCTTGGGAAAATGTTTTAACTGGTAGGTTTAAAGAAATAAATTTATTTATTTCATCTTATTTTATATATGTACCTTTTGATTCAAGCAACTAATATCCTAATATCGTAATGTTCCGGTATGTAGTGAGCGTCAAGATAAAAGATTTGCTTCTTGTCTCAACGAGGAACTTTTATTGTGAACAGACTTGAATTGATTTTGTTGTCTAATGTTTAATTAACACCATACAATTTCAACGCTTGAAAATTAAGAATTTCGTACAAGAAAATTGTAATTTACGGAAGGAATTAATTTTTTGTGTTCATTTGAAGAAAATTGGTGTAGAGTAACATAGAATGTTCGTAGTAGGAAAGTGACATAATGATTTTGATGTTCTAAATAAAGACTGTCGAAATAATTGGAGACGTCCAATTAGAAATGTAGAATAGCAATGTTTTCCTTTTAAAGCTATTGAAAAAATGCAAAAGTCTGGAAAATAAGTGTCACACCACTTTGAATGATAGTTAAATGGAAACGCGAAAAAAACATGTGTAATTTTCAAAGACACAATAGAAAACAGTTCTCCACCGAATTGGCAGATTTCTTAATCATGGCTTAATCCCGGATAGACAGCATAAACTTTAACTGCGAAACCAGGCCACTTTTACAAGATAACAGTACTGTGTGCTTCGTGGGTCCAGAAAGGATATGTTAATAAAGATTATATATTAGAATATAATAATAAGAAATAATCACATGCACGGCTAAGCATTGCTCAATAAACGATCAGAATTGGCTAGAAAGCAGGGATGGTAATTTTACTCCATGGCACTTGAACATAAACCAAAGCTGGTTGGCGATACTGCAATACCATTTGGCTAGAAGCAGCTACCCCACATGCCATATTCACCAACCTTGATTCTTTCCCACTCGAAAGGACACGCCTTCACAGAGTAGCACTGCGGTTCCCACGAAAAAATAAAAAATAGGGTGACTAACTGCTTTACTTCAAAAGACGAATAATTTTATTGACTTAGAACGCGAAATTGACCTGAAATATTAAGCAATAAATGACCTTTACTTTGATTCAAATATTTCTTCCTTCCCATTAAAATTTTGAAAACTTGCTCACCATGATTGCTCACTCAAAATTCAAAACATTTGTCCTGAATGGTAAATTTTAGTGGGAGCAATAGCAAATAATATATATTCAATCTCATTCAATAATTTTTTTATAATAATAATGCATTATACTGACATTTAAACTGCGTAACGGATATCTTGAAAAAATTATTTTTATAATATTATTTTCGGTATAAATTTTCCCGAATTTTCCTCATTTGCTATACTGAGTGCTATCTAGATGTTTTGAAGACTAGTTGGCATAGCAACAATCAGACCGACTTATAGTTAAATATTCAATCAACCAAAGATCAACCAAAAACATGTTAGCATTAGTTTTTGGGGTATGTAAAATGAAGTTTTTTTCTTATGTAACCGCAAATCTTATTGGACAGCCTCGTACTTACAGTGTCACTAAAGTTCAAATAGCTTTTGATACAAGGCCTTTATAGTGTTTACGTCAACCTGGCTTATCTGACTAATTACAACAAATAGTATGTTTACAATTTACAGAAGAATCTTTTCCATTTTATTCCAATATTTAAGAAAGCTAGGGATTTGCATAGTGACAGACAGATTAACGATCATATCCTGACCAATTCTTGGGTATGAGCTGATAAAATTCACATATAAATTTCAATTACTTCCCCACTCTCTTTCCATAAGATATAATTTCATAGCAAACACAATAAACCTTTTCACATTTAAGTCATATATATAATTGACATCAAATGAATTATTAATTAATAGAATGCAATTTGACATACACAAAAAAAAAAAAAAAATTAAAGGACTGCAAAAGCGAACAAATATAAAATGCAAATAATATTTGTTTTATTTTATTTTTTTTATTTAGTTTATTTTTTGTATGCCATCTTTCTATGCATATTTCTAATCAAAAATAATAAATAAATAATCTGTACTTTTTCCTTAGTAGAATGTTTCAGTTATGATTTAATTGAATGTATATATCGGCATCTCAAAGAATATATATCCTTGCTCGCTGTCTGCTTTGCACGGTTTGTCGCTCTGACTGGCTACAAAAGCACCTAAATTGAATAAATACCACATATAAATATAATATGGTAAACTGTGACACTATTTATTTTTAAATAATCCATGCTTTGCATCCCTTTGCACATATCGCTTCTGAATAAAGAAGCTTGTTAAATAGAGGTACAGCTTTCCTTTATTCGACCGCAGTTAGCCACCAGAGTCGTAAACAAAAATGTTACGCATATAAGCATGGTCCAACAACAAACAGCTTAACAACGAGTTTACTGCAAAATATGTAGCATGTTTTAAAGATGTTGACATTTTGCGAGCATAAAAATGCCAACTTGTCGGCCACTGTGCAAGCCAGTGTCCCATTTAAAGTCAAAGCGTTGCTTTTCACTAGATTTCGTGCAACGCAGACGCTGTGCTGTCTTCAGTAAATAAACGATAAAACAATATTCAATACTGCAGCGCTCGAACACAAACGTCACAATGACCCTCAATAAATTATGAATCCCTTTACTATACAGAACAATTTTTTATTATTCATGTTTAAATTTTTTTATTTTTTTTTTTTTTGCATAATTTTGTCCCTTTGCTTTGAATTCTCCTGTATTAAAACTACGAATATGCAACTAAATTAATTTTCAAATAAAAAAATTAAATATTTGCACTACATATGATAAGAGCTAACAGAAGTCTAATTAGTTTTCTTAAATATTTGATAAAACTTATTCATAAAATCAGTTTTTATTTAATTCCAACATTAATTTGCAAACGGACACAGATATTTCAAATAACTGGATTACTATTAAGATGCTTTGCTAAAAAAAAACGGAACACATACACTCGCATAATCAAAATTTGGTATATCCACGCATGTGTGCTCAACTTCGAACTGCTATTTCGGCAGATTCTTGGAACGGGCATTACTTTGAAATGTGTCGGTTGTCGCCCATCTTCGTAAAATTATGCATAAAGTTCGTCTGTCAGCGCGCAGTTTTGCTCGTATCGATGGAACAATGATATTCTGTGCGGCCTCTTTTGATATAACAATAGGTGCACGCGCCCAATTTACATTGCTCCGCACTGATAGTAAGCGGACAGGCATAACATCACCAGACATAACACAATCGCAGCCCATGCAGTGGACATTTGTCCGCACGAAAAAAATTACTGAAAAATAAAACAAATATCCATTTATCGCAGCATCTACACAAACCACAGAAAATGCTCACACATAAATATTCGCGAATATGCACACGAACGCGGATTTGCTGCATCGCTTCGTAGATGGAAAATGTTATGTTAATATGCACGTCTCCAATATAATTGGCAAAAGTACATTATTTTTATTTATACGTTTGTAACACTCAAATTAGCCGTCGAAGACCTGCAGTTATCTATACAAATAGTACCAAACTGTTTGTCCAAAGCAGGAACACAGGACGAATACTGGCGTAAGCAAACGTACAGTTTGGACTAAGATTAAAGTATCATAAATTTCATACCTTACCGAACAAATGAGAAAGTATAATACGCGTAGAATCAGATTTAAATCAGTAAAATTCCAACTACTGAATAGCCATCAGACAGTATATTGGCTTTTCATGTCGATATAATCCGCATATGTCGAATCAAGATCTAAAAGCTCAGTTTCAAAAATTAACGACAGTGTATAATATTTCAAGTAAGTTACCAAGTAAGTCCACGTTGTTGATGAAACAAAATTTGCATTGCACTGGCAAAACCAAAGTTCAGCACGAATTCAAAATATTCGCTGGTTTTATTACAATTAGTTTTGAATGCTGCATATTGGTAAATTTGCATGGTAAGAGTCATATAAAAGTTTTTTAGCCAGTGTCCGTATTTATGCTGAGGCCCTCGTTGAGTCAACATAACAAATCCCAAGCCCTCACAGAGAACATTGTAATTTTCCCTTTCGTTTCATGAATTCAAAGGGATCTATGTCTAGTTCCTGAAGTTATGGAGTGATTTTGCTTAAATAATGAAATGTCATGGCTATGTCATAATCATCCCCTAATAAAAAAATTTTATTCCGTATAAAAGAAATTACTTTTAAATATATTTTTTCTTTGTGCAATCTTTTCGTTACGAGTACATAATTTTTAAAATCGTGCCATAGAAGCAAACTTAGGCAAAATCGTCCAATACCCCAGTAAAGAGTCTAATACCTTTCTAATTATTTAATTTAAGTTTTTTTTTCCATTTCCTTGTTTTAACATTTTAAATATGACAGACCAATGTAGTCACAAAATTGTAATTGTAATTTGTAATTGTAATTTTCAAAATCTTGCACACATAAAAAATACAAAACTTTATAGTCGATTTTAATTCTCTTCAGGTATTAGGCAATATTTTTTGCTGCAACAATGAGGCAATGAAGGGTACTGCAAAGGAACTTAATGGATCCTGCCTTAAACAGTACTACATTAGCCACCACTGCATACTACAAATAACCACACAATGTAAAGATCAATAATAGATCTTTATTATTTGCAAGTCTCTTAAAATTCTTTAAATTCTACGGTTGTTTACACCTGCCCTTCATCAACTCACTCATACTCTTTATGTTAGAAAATTGCATCACGATCACCATGTACAGACGAAAGTATTCTTTTTCCCATTATTTTAATAAGAAAATGAAATATTTCAGATATGTTCTGGCATTCTCTGTCTTCTACAATAAAACTCGAAACTCATGTTTCGATTGACTGATGTTTCATTAAATACCACTTCTGAGGCCTTAAAATATTGTTGAAATTGAATATCGAAATTCGACATAGAATCTAGTCCAAATCCCAAGCTTTCCCTGAAATTTCAAATTTTGTTTAATTATTTATTTTTATTATTTTTGCCTTTAATCTATTGGCATTTTCATTTGGAAGAGTATAACAATTTATTGTTCAACATATGTTGCTAGTAATATAGTAGGGCCAAAACCCAATCGGACCAAGAAAAATTAAAGATGAATTACAGTATCAAATAGACACAACACTTTCATTCCCACATTTACTGACATAAGTTTTTGTGTGATTCTGACAACCACAGCGTATTTGACTCAGCCTAAATTAAGCAAAATCTTCGGAGTTATCATAGCGTGATAAAATTTTCTTCATTGGCATGGACGGTGACAAATGCCGTTCGACGAATTCGAAATGCTTCACAAAGTCAATTATTGAAAAACATTGCAGTTATTCAATAAGATGCAGTATTATTCTTAAGGTTATCATGCGAATGTACAGCAGTGTTTGTTTCTGAAGTGCCATTCTGCTTCTTAATCAGAATCCTATTTAAAGACGTCAGAAACTATTCTTAAAGTTTACCCAGGATCCAACTATGTAAAGTTATAATGATTGTTTTTCGGTGTTTGGTTACCTTTACCAATTTGAAAAAATATTGTACATTTCTATATTTTCAGGAGCAACTGCCGTCATTTTAATCTATACAACTAATCAGAGGAATCACCTTGTGGTCCTTGCTAGAACTTTGTCATTCGCTATTAAAATCAAAATCTAAATCATATTTATTACGAAAATTTAAAAAAATCTAGTATGTTCAACATGTTGGCATGCAAGAATAAAGTCAAGCATTAACAGAATACCATTCGGTTTTGCAAAACATCTGTAGGTTTTTCTATTTTAAAAGGATAAATTAAAGATTTATTTATTCCTTGGTCAGTGGTTGAAAAAATTTTATCTCAATAGAATAAATAGTCCTCAAGGAGCGCGTCATCCTCCAGAATTTATTACAGGCTGGGATAAGTTCTTTTGTATAATGTCGTATTTACAGACTGGCGTAGATGGACTGGATTCTGAGAATTGTCAGCAAAGATGCCAGATGTCACTAACCCATTCTAATAACATTTTTATTTTCGTACAGAGCTTCAAAAAAGTTTTTAATTCATACGACATTTTGATATGTTCAGTATTATTTTATTTTTTATCATATACAGTAGGCTAGACGGAATACTGCAAGACGTCTGTATGTGTTTACCTAGCTGGATAAGTTGGAGATTGTTAAAATGCTTCTAATTTGATTTCGGTTTCGCAGTTTTTAAATACAACAAAATGATCAAACGAACTTAATCTCACTTTATAATGAGACAGTCATCTTTAAAATTTGTAATATTTTATACTTTTCATAAATTCGAAAGAAAAAATTAAGTACATCGAACAAACCATAAAAATAGTAATCTCAATGAGAGGCTTAGTATAAAAGGTGAAAGATACAAACATACTGCCTTGTTTAAATAAGACTAAGATTATGTAAAATGCAAGAAAAATGCGTCTGATGTTCAATTGAAAAATATACATAAACAATTAGCCTCTCTAAAAGAATCGATTTCAATATGGCCGCCTTTCTTTTATTATGCTGTGTTTTGCTATATTAAACTAATTTTTCAGATCGAATGTGCTTCAAATCTAATTGGAATACATATCATTCAAAACAAAGCCTTGGAGAATTAAGAAGTAATTTCTGCATCACGATAAAATTCAGAAAACATCGGTCCTCAACCTGCTTATGCAACTATTTTGGATAAGTGTTGTTTTTAGGTTTTAAGGGAATTTAAAAAACGGACCGAGGTCTTTTTTTTAATTAAACTGAATCTTTGAAGATTTTGGAGGTCATTACAAAGAAAGACTTTATCAAGTGCTTTGATGACGAGAAAATTCGTTTACAAAAGTGCATTACGTCTGTGATGAATATACATTTTGAAACTGTAAGAAAATTAACCTTTTTATTTGATTACAAAAATAGGTGGCTTACTGGTTAAATAAGAGTTTATAATTCTTACTCAAAGATAACGATGCTACTTTTTTAACCTTTTATAAGGCTTTGTGGTCGTTTTTATGCAATGTCAATGCTTCTAACAACCAGATTCACTGCTTGAAGACCTATCAAAATATAAACCGCTATGATCAATATCACAAGAATAATTAATCTAGCTACGTCAGTCCGTAAGTAGAAACCAAAAAGAATTGCATATGCAAGTCTAATCGAATATGGTACGCATGTTCTGTGGAAATAAATTAGGTCGAAGTTTTAATTTAGTCAAGATGTGAACAAATATATAATTACGCAAATGAGGTGTAAGGGCAATTGGAGTTTGTATATTTCAATAAAATTTCGTCCTTGGGTTCGATATTATAGCATTTTAGCTTTATTTAAAAATGGGCATGGCTGCATGAACGTAAAAAATCATACATGACTTGAAATAAGTATTATCAACGATGAATATACTAGGGGTAGTGCAGGTAACTTTGTGGTCCGAAAAGAGATTAAAAATTAAAACTAGCCACACTCAGCCATAAAATTCAATAAAATATATTTATTGAATTGATATTAATATGATCCGTACGTCTTATAAAAATTAGCTCCGGTACACCTATATGCTCTAAAGCAATTTAATAAATTTTTAAAATTGATTAAAATGAAATTTAACAACATTACGAAATTATTAATTTACTAAATACAGGCTTAATTGAATGAAAATCAGCGCTTCTTTCAGTATACCTTTGTGTGTCGCCCAAAAAAACTGTTTTCAACAAATTCACCGCACTCATCAAATAATGAATTTAAAGGAGGTTTTACATAATAAACCCAGGAGTTACAGGGACTTGCCCAAATGCTGCATAAAAAACATTTTTATATTCTTAAGTATTATGTACTATTATTCTTCATATTCTTGAATTGGATGCTACGACATTTTTTTAATCGAAGTCATTTTTAATGATGAAGTATAGCTGGCACGATGGAATCCTCACTTTTTATTTAAGTTTTATATTTACGATTTTACAGTTGCTTCTGAAATATTTCCTACATATTCCGCGACCCTAGGTGGATGTTATGGTTATTATTATAAATTTCATTTTTTATTTTCATTAGTTAAACTATATAACAGAATCAATGAGCTAGAATGTTATTGGCATTGGGCATGCAAAGTTGCTTAAACGTACTGGATTTTAATATTAGAACAAGTCTTTAAAATATTTGATCTCCAATATATCAGTGATATGGCAAACTTTGCTAATATTTTTACTATTGTGTCTTGCAATTGATAAACTAATACAGAACAGTATCCTCCAATTTCTAATTTTGTGGTACATCACATTTACACAAATTTCAAGGTATCATTTATCTGCAGGAAATCTCAAATTTTCAGTAAAATAGAATTGAGTATATGGCGATAAAAAGTACAGAAATTGCTTAAATTTTGTGGGGAAATAGAACATATGTCACAATTATTGTNACAGAAATTGCTTAAATTTTGTGGGGAAATAGAACATATGTCACAATTATTGTAGACTATATCATTGCAGAAGCAATGCCGAATCGATTTCATTATGCCATTTGTCATGTTTTTCTGCTATTCTTATCGCCTGCATTCTCTAAAATTTTTTATATTTATGCTCAAAATGTAAGCAAACACGTTTTCTATGTTGTATTATGTTGTCGATTGCATAAAAGCTGCAAATTGTTTTAGTACAGTGCGCTTTTGTTACTAATACTGAAATACAAAGTGTACTTTTAAAAAATTTCGACACAATTTTACTGAAATTTAAAACAACAAATCACCTCAAATTGTATTTTTTTTTTTAATGCAAACATCACCGCAATTACGGCAACAATAGTTGATATTGCCTTATGCTTTTCTTTTCGTGTGAACTTCGAAACCCCTTGGAAATTGTTTAAA
>JXPQ01029719.1:3105-14389 GCA_001014675.1 Ephydra gracilis
TTTGTTTCGTAAACGGTAAGCATCTTTTTGACTTTACATATAGCTGAAAACCATGTAATGTAATAAAATACAACTTTTTTCTTAGGTGAAAAAAATGTATTGATTACTGGACATTGAGATTTCGGTGAAGGATATGTGATCTTTATTGAAAGATAAATTTTTTCTTCATTTCATTAATGTGCAATAATAACCGATATGCTTGTATCCACAAGCGAAGTGACCTGTCATGCACATGGGACTCAGAGCAGAGATGGCAGGGATGGTAGTTAAGTTTCGTTTAGGTTTCTAAATGCACTTCAAAATAAAATTAAAACAATTAGACAGTTAGATATAATAACTCGTACAGTCTTGTGATATCAATTTGAAATGCAATTGCTGGAATGCGCAATGTTCTGCTGATGACAACAATTCTAATGTGCGAATTTAATAAGTGTGAAATATTATCACGTGCTTTTTTTCTTTTAAATAATTATACAGACACGAGAATAAAATTGAAAATTCAAATGCACCCCTTTGTAGTTCTGCGGGCCGCACTAACATGCATGTACAGCAATGTGGCGCCAATTTGACACTTAAATAATTTGCGATTACCATTAAAATGCATTTGCTTGTATAAATAAGCCAAGCAATTAATAAAATAATTGCTAATCATTTTCAAAATAGCTTGTTTTCATACTGAACACACAAAGATTAGGTATTCAGATTTGGTGTGGAATGCAAAAAAAATCCCGTTGACTATGTTAGACTAAAAAAAAAAAAAAGAAAAAAAAATTGATAATAAATAGAAACAAATATGCACCAAATGGTAAATTCAGCTGATAGAGGTAATGTAGTACGCTTTAATCGACCCTTTCTTTTTTTTTCGAAAGTGATGATTTAAAGGTGAGAAAATAAATATCATTAATTAAACAAAAATTAACAGGCTGCAAAGCACTGGTGACACATATAACTTGGAATGAATCGATTATTTTCTTTTTAATACTACGAGTTGAAACAAAGGAACATCAACACTTTTTGTCGAAACACATTGAATAATACAATAAAAAATGTACCTCTTCTCATATAATGGAAACACAGCAATCCTCTGTAATCGGTAAATACGTTTTCGCTTGCTTTTCTGGTTGGTGGAACCGTCTTTGCTGTCTTCTCTTGACTACCACCGGCATCAATTGTTTCTACAATTCATTTTTAAATGGGTCATAATGGTTGAACCATATTTCCAAAAAATGGAAAACAACATATCAATTCCAGTTGCTTTTGAATAAAATGATTCAAACAAGGTCGAGCGATATGTATTCCAAAACGTGTACTTTTAAGAAGATGTGGCACTCATCTTTCCAAAAAAGTATTCATTTGTAACTTTTGGTACAAAATATGAACTACTGGGGCAATTAAGCTGCTACTGCGGGGGCAATAGTATCAATATCATAAACTTGTAAACTTATTTCTATTATTATAGTTGTTAGTCGTCCAGAATGATTATTATGTTCCAAGCATGTGCTACGTTTAAATGCACCAGTTTAAAATCCCATGATATATTTTCATCGTGAAAATTATACACTTGAAATTATCTTGCACAGATTACTTTCGCTTTCAAACCGGCTAAAATACGGAACTGTGCTTCCGTACTGAAACTTCAATGTTTAGTAACTTTTAGATAAGACATTTCCCAATTAGTTTAGAGTTCACAGCAGATACCAGAACAGAAATGTGGGTTTGAGTCAATACCCTCTGTCGTCTAAAAAATAAACTTTTCAAAATATTATACTAGTTTGGGTGAAGCCAGTTTATTTTTATAATCGTCGCGAATGAAACTGGCAAAGTGTTTATTCGCTTTGAATATAGGTCTGTACCAATCAGAATCACTATGTGAAGACTTATCAAAATATATACCGATATGATCAGAATGACTACAAAATTTGATCTAGCCATGTACGTCCGTCGTCCGTCTGAAGACCGAAACTAATTTGAAACACATATTTAATGTAAAAATGTTCGATCGAATTGAAAACAACGAAATTTCAATTCCAAAATCTAGTTGGATTTTAAGGTATGTAATCGTGTTATAAAAATGGACATGATTGAATAAAAATCAGCGGTACCTCCAGTACACCTATAATGTTCTACAAGAGGATTAAGGCTGAATTTTTCATGTGTGTACAAAAAAGCAAGCTTGATTGTATGCAAATTAGAGGCACGCCCAGTACACTTATGTATGTTTAACGTATTGTATTTAAGTATTGCGTGTACATAAATATAATTAATGTGTGTACCAAAATTGGATTTGATTGGATGAAAATCATGGAGGTACCCCTATTTGTTTACAGTAGAGGCTTTAACGCTGAACTACAGAAATTCTACTAAAACTTAGTATTGAGTGAATATGAATATAAGCAATGTCTTTTGTTCAAAATCAGACATCTATGCGGTCCATACAAAGAAGTAGTAATGGTTAACCACTTAATGCGAGGTAATGAAGTAAAAAAAAAAAGTTAAAAAAAAACCAAAAAAGTTAATTTTATAAAAAAATTGAAAATTCAACTTGGTGTGATCAATATTAAAACAAGTTGATAAATATAAACCCACATTGCAGTCAGGACAACAATACCGACTTTAACGCCGAATTTTCTTGTTACACCAGCAGCCAGCTCATCTTTTTGCTGAAAGCCAAACGAGCATACAATACACATATGCTAAGCTCTATAAAATAGAAATGGTCGAGAAGTTATCGCTTCAGTTAAAAATATAAACATAACATTTATAAGTGGCTAGAGGTAGTCGGGATAGCGCAAACCGGAACACATTTAATGCGCGAGAGAGAGGACGGAGGTAGATGCTTAAGTTAAATAAAATTAACAACTATTTACGACATTAATTCCAAAAAATTTAAAATGATGTGTTGTTTCTAATTTAATTATTAAGCGACTTATTTTAATCTGTTGGTCTAAGCCGTCTTTACTAGCTTGTTTCGGATTTTTTTAACACCTCGAGCCATCAATTAAAATATATATAGATATGATAAACTCTGTCCGGCTATTCATCAGCAGAAACTGGTAAAAAAAACGTGCAGGTAGTTTTATTAAATTGATACATAGAATCTCAAATGAAAAGAATTATAATAATTAAAAAAAAAAAGTAAAAACAAAACAGTATAAAAAAAATTGGAAATTGTTCTGCAAAGACATGTATTTAGCGCATATCTGGAAATGCTATGTGGTCTAAAATTTAGAGCCATATACAGAAGTAAAAAGAAATATTATTTATATTTAATTATATTTCATTAATGAATGGTTGATTGCCTGCTGTTGATAATTGATATACTTTCGGTATCGATGTCCTGCCAGAAATGAAGGGTTCATAATACCCACAAATATTAATCAATCCCAATTTACTTTCAAAGCTGAGATGAAATAATTATTATCAATCCAGTTTAGTGGCAATTACAAATAGGTGCCGATCTTGAACTGCGCAATCATGGAGTTTCAGTTTTCCCATGGTATGCGGTTTGACGATAGTTGCGAATACCTATCGTCGAAACATGTTGCAACACCTGTTCAGTCCAATCCATGTTCTGCTTTCCTCTTCTGCCAGAACCAACGCTTGCTTTAAAATCAAACACTTTACGAGCTGGTTCTGGCTCATCCATAGGTTTGAATTCGTTAATTATGTTAATATTGCTGTGGATTTTTCATAGCTTGCGATTCCACCGAATGCCTCCTAAGGGCAAATGGAAAAAAGTCAGTGGTATTTGATATAACATTCTGTCGGAATAGAGAGTATTACGCCAATATAGCCAGATATTCATATATTGTATGAAAATGAGACCGATGTGCAGTATTCCGTTTTGGCCGAAATACCGACAGTACTTGTGTTTTAGGTGCCGACCTCAAAACTTCTCTTCTTACGAGTGGTGCGTTTGAAAGTAAAAGCAGTAACAATATGGTGAGCCTGCATTATTCTCATTTGTTTTATCTGGCGCGAAATACGAGAACCAGATTTAAGTTCTTAGAAAATAAATTCTTGTGAATTTTATTTGGAATATGCTATTATGCGAAAGTGTGTTTGTTGTGGTCTAAGAAACATCTCAGGATGCCAACAAAAAATGTATGTTTCATGGCAAAACGCAAACTCTGTACTTCCATATTATGATCATGAAAATGTAATGTCACATAAATTTATTTTAACACATAACTATTATTTAATGCCTACAAAAATACTGAAATAAAAATTAATTAATTAATTGGAGGGCATCTAGGGTTTAAATTTCGGATAAGCTAAAGACTAAAGTTGATCAACTTTAGTAATTTTACATTAACACGCAGCTTTGATAGCTGGCCATTAAGTGCTGGGGTATTCCTTTATAATAAGTTATTTATGAATTAAATTTCTTCTCTTTCAGGCTTACCAGATCCTTTTGCAAAAGTACAAGTCGATGGCACGGGGCAGGCATACTCGACCGACATACAAAAATCATCGCTCGATCCAAAATGGAATGCACACTACGATCTATTTTTGGGACGCGGTGATGCAATAACGATAACTGTTTGGAATCAGCGGAAGGTGCATAAAGGAAGTGGCTTTCTTGGTTGTGTGCGCATACCAGCGTCGACTATACAAACGATTAAAGGAGCTGGCTGTAAGTAGATTTAAATATTTTAATCTAATAATTAATATTAACATTAATATTTCCACAGACCAACGTCTTGATTTGGGCAAATTATCACCGGATGATGATGAAATAGTGCGTGGACAAATAATTATAGCACTACTGCCAAAAGATGGACCTTGCAGCGGCAATCCGTTGGCCATAGTAGGCCCAACAGGTGATGTACGTGGTCCCTCCGAAGACGACTCGTCCGAGGATAGCTTACCCGAAGGCTGGGAAGAACGTCGCACAGTTACTGGGCGCATCTACTACGTTAATCATGCCACTAAATCCACACAGTGGAATCGACCCAGTGTACAGCAGCAGAATCGCAATACTGCTTTACAAAACGGCAATGGTTTAAGTAGTGGACTTCATCCTTCCGGTCCCACACGCTCAACAACATCCACTAATCTACTCAATGGCCAGAGACTGACAGCACGTGATACTGATGAACGTCGACACTCAACAGAAATTTTATCTTCAACAAATACGAGCACATCAGCAACATCCCAAACGAATGGCGGGCAGCAAACATCCAACTTGGACAAAGAGAATTGCAGCCCATCACGCCAAAACGAAAAAGACGCAGTAACAACAATAACAGCGGCTGCTATTAAGAAATCAAATACAAGACAACAGACCGCAGCAGCAGAGTCAACTACAAATCCACAGCAACGCACAAATAATGATGTCACAATCATCCCAGCTACACCCAGCAGAACAACACAAATGTTGATAGAAAATCAGCAGCAAAAAACGCCCAAGAATACAAGCACGCATAATGGTGGATCTCATCTATTGTCTCCACTCACTCCGGTAACAAATGGTTGTCATCCTTTAGACGGCAGCATAGCAGTTGAAAGAACAACTCCATTGACCAATGCCACACATAATTCTGCTACGCCTCAACGTTTGTACCAGCAAAACGCACAGAATCTAATAAATGGAAATGCAAACCAGTCCGCCCAGCCACAGCAATCGAATGGTTGGCACACTGAAAGTAATGTCAGTGAGCAGTACAATCGAAATGGCAGCCGTAATAGCCCCACATCTGCCAACACAAACGGCAATGCAGCAAATGCTCAAAGTCCCAATGCAAACAGCAGCCAACAAGCACAAGCTGCACCCACCACGACAACATCACCAACTACAATAACGAACGGTATTGCAGGAACTGCTGCAAACAATTCAAACAATCAGCAAAGAAGTGAACGTACGCATGCCGTGACACAGAATGCCGGAGCGAGTCCGGCTGCAGCTGCACAACGGTCCCAACGACGGTGCTCTCGCAGCGCTGAAGAATCATCGCGTCGTAGATCCTCGCGTGGCACACGTACTGCCAATGGCAATCACCGTTATGCAGCAACGCCTTCTGCAAATCAGGCTACACGACCATTTATGGATCTACCCCCAGGCTATGAAATGCGCACCACGCAACAGGGGCAAGTTTATTTCTATCATATTCCGACGGGCGTATCCACATGGCATGATCCGCGCATACCACGTGATTTTGATACGCAAAACTTAACGCTGGATGCGATTGGTCCGTTGCCAAGTGGCTGGGAGCAGCGCAAAACTGCATCGGGACGTGTATATTTTGTCGATCACAATAATCGAACAACGCAGTTTACTGATCCCCGCCTGAACGGTAGTATACTGCAGATGATACGCCGTGGCACGGTGCAAGGTGGTGGAGGCAGTAGTACAACTTCATCATCAACTGCACCAAATACAAGTGCTGCAGCTAGTTCGTCAGGTAATCCCGCACATGCCGTAGGCACTACCACGCCACAACGTACACACACGACAAACACTACTAACTCTGCTTCAACGTCATCATCAAGCGCAACTTCGCACACAGCACAAACCGCGACACCAACAAGCACGGCAACCACCAATACCCCAAATGGAACACACCAACACAGCACCGTGCCTGATCTACCACAAGGACTGTTGGATAGCGCCGATTTACTGCCAAAATATCGACGCGATTTAGTTGGCAAACTGCGCGCTTTACGCAGTGAACTACAGACCATGCAACCGCAATCTGGCCATTGCCGTTTGGAAGTGTCACGCAGTGAGATTTTTGAAGAGAGCTACAGACTGATTATGAAAATGCGTGCCAAGGACATGCGTAAACGTTTAATGGTAAAATTTAAGGGCGAGGAGGGTTTAGACTATGGCGGAGTGGCGCGTGAATGGCTCCACTTACTCTCACGCGAAATGCTCAACCCACAGTATGGGTTATTTCAATACAGTCGCGATGATCACTACACGCTGCAAATTAATCCCGATTCTGGTTTGTTGAATTGACTTATTACATTTAGAAATTTTACGTCCATGTACCATGTTGTTAATTCGCAGGTGTTAATCCGGATCACTTGTCATACTTTCATTTTGTTGGCCGCATACTGGGTATTGCGGTGTTTCATGGTCACTGTCTTGATGGCGGTTTCACAACGCCTTTCTACAAGCAGTTACTGAACAAACCGATTACGTTGGGTGATATCGAAGGTGTCGATCCAGAATTGCATCGCAGTCTGACGTGGATGCTGTAAATATCTGAAGTCATTCTAAAAGACATTGCTCATATTTATTTATTCATTTCAGCGAGAACAATATTAATGGTATTATTGAATCAACATTTAGTGTAGAAAACAATAGCTTTGGTGCGCTGGTTGTGCATGAGCTAAAACCATCTGGTGCATCGATTCCAGTGACCGAGGAGAATAAACGTGAATACGTCAAGCTTTATGTAAATTATCGTTTTATGCGTGGTATTGAGCAGCAATTTTTAGCATTACAAAAAGGTAAGCATCAAATGACGTAGGTAATTGAAAATCATCCCCAAAATTAACATTTTGCATTATGTCAAGAAATTTCCGGAATGTATTATATAAAAAGACTGCTTAAAGAGCAACACCTTCCTCATTAATGACGCTAAAATTATTGTGTTTAATTTGATTGAATTGCTCACTTTGTTCATTTCAAGTGTGCTGGATAATTTTAAGAATGAAGGCCAACACAGTTTTCACCTCTTCTGAGAATGCCACCGTTTATTTTTATTTTTTTTTTTTACACGGGCACTGAAAGATGGAATGCAATTACGCACTACAAGTGGGACACGACCACCTGGATGTGTCGCGCTCCTACATATGTAGTATACCGACTAAACCACCTCCTAGTGTTAACCGCGAAAACAGCTACAGAGCCGATTGCTCATCAGCTATTGAACCGGAATTTAATTTTAAATGCAATAATAATGATTTTTTTTTTTACCGAAAATGATCTGTCACCTACTGAGAAATGCTTTTAAAAACTATTTAAATGATCGCACATACTACGAAACGGTTCGTTAGATAAAAAATTGGACCGGAAACATTCCGATTTGAGTGGCAGGAAATTTCNTGAGTGGCAGAAAATTTCGCGATTACGCAATGGAACATTAAAATATAATCTGCTTAATAAAAAACCCGAATCAACAAATCCATTAATTAAATTATTAATAAACGATATACCTAGTACAACACGTCTATTACTTAAAGTCGGAAGATCAATTAATATAAGTCTACTTAGATAAGAAGGTAAGAAGAAGAAGATAAGAAGATCTACGAAGAGCAAACAACAGAAATTGTTTTTGCACAGATTCTATTTTATTACTATGAATACATATATTATATTGGAATCGAACACTACGAGCTGGTTCTGACTTATTTATACGAGCTATTAGACCTAGCTATCGTAGGTACATACGGTGATTGCACCGGATCCGCCATTTGCCATCGTCGCAGTAAGGCACATTTACGTATATAAAATTTGTGTGTACTCAGTCAGCAACATGGGCATTATAAGCGAGTTGTATATTCTGGTTTTGGTTTTCCGAGATCGAGATCTTTTACTTAATTGCTTACTGAGCCCATAGTAATGTCTGCCTACCAAAGGAACCTTACGTTTGAATTCTATGATATTGTTATTCATGTTCCCATTGAAACCTAGGCACATAAAGTCCTTTGCCACTTCGAACTTTAACTTCCCTATTTTACACATTAACACAAAGTACTTTATCTTGTTATAATTCAACACTAGACCTATTTATCTTATCCTTCCAAAATATGCTACTTTTGTTTTTCCAGTTAGCGCGATACATAATTGAAATTGAACAAATGTTAGTTGCTTGATTGTGTGTCGTACTAAAAAGTCAATTTTTTCGGTGCAATGTGAATAAAATAATGTAATGTATGGGGAATGAGTTAATAATTCGATGTTTTAATGGTTCATAAATACAACTTGACCATTCATGCGATGAGCGAGAGTTTGCATTGTCATAATGGAGAATGATTCGTTTTTAGCGGTAGTTTTTGCAAATTTCTCCGAAAACTCCCAACAAACGGGTTGCTGTGTACCACTCAGAATTAACCAACACGGGCAACAGTGTGATGATGACCGTTCCGAAAAACAGGCGGACAATTGCATCGCAATGTTTCGTGCGCGAAAAATTATTGTTGGATTTGACTCGTCTTGAAAGACCCACAAGCTCGATTGCTCTTTTGTTTCCGATTTCATTATTCGCCATCTGTCACTTTGTTACCACAAGAACGTGAGCAAATTGCGATTTTAATTCATGGGGTATCCAAANGAGCAAATTGCGATTTTAATTTATGGGGTATCCAAAAAGAGAAAACTCTTTTAACAACTAAGTATTCATGCGGCAACGAATCTATTGAACCGCGACTTTCAAGAAATATGTACCGAAGTACAATCACGATTGAATTTAGTATACCAGAAATATACGGTAATTTTTTATGGTGCCTCATCGTCATACAAAGAACTGAGTTCATCAACAAATTCTAGTTGAGTTAATCCAAAGAAGTTCCTAAAAAATAATCCAACAAAAACTTTTTCACTGTACACAAAAAAATAATTATAATAATAAAAAATAAACTTCGCACTTTTTTATGATAGTGCCGAATTTTAGATTTTAAAATATAAAAAAAATCCTTTTACCTCTTTATAACAACATAATTACATATTAGAGAAGAAATTAATATCAGTGCGTGATATTGGGTTCATGTATAATCACCAGTGTATCTTTGCAGTTAAAAAAAAAAAAAAAACAACAAAATATNATTATTTTGGATAGCAAGCCAATATTTATGCGACCGTTGTGCTTTTAAGATTGTGTAGCATTTCAAAGCGACGGGTATCATTTTCAGTGTAAAGTGGATGTACATTTGTGCCATGTTTATATTTATTTCGGTTTTTGTAATTTTTTATATTCTTAAAATTTTTTAATATTTTTTACAGATTTTTTATGCTAATTTTATTATTTTGATATTTGTTACGCATATATTTTATCAATTGATTTTTTTTTTTTTTACAGAATTATTGACTATAATCGCACAGTATAAAACTTAGGAATTTCTCAAATTAAGTAAATGAAACAGAACTTAAGATATTTACAAAAAAAAAAAAAAAANGGTTAGTTAAAAATTTAGCCAAGTATTTACTTGTTGTGCACAAATGCAAAAGCATTATTGACATGGAAATAAATGTTTTCATTCTAGTCATAGTAGTTCTTCGAAAATTTTCAGAGTACCCTAGAGTCTCAAAGTCACTCGGGTCGCTCCTGATTAAGCAGTGCCTCTTTTTATTAAATCTGTGTCGTATCTTTTTAAATTATACTAAATTTGACTTAATCCATTCCACAGGCTTTTGTGAATTGATACCAAGTCATTTATTGCGTCCATTTGATGAACGTGAACTGGAATTAGTGATTGGCGGTATATCGAGTATAGATGTGAATGACTGGCGTAATAATACGAGACTGAAACATTGCACACCAGATACACCGCAAGTTGTGTGGTTCTGGCAGGTAAGTTGCAAGATTAAAATATATCAAAAGCACGACAGAATTCTGAGGTACCTTAAATGAATTTTACAGGTAGTGGAATCATACTCATCCGAAATGCGTGCACGACTGTTGCAATTTGTGACGGGGTCATCGCGTGTACCATTGCAAGGCTTTCGAGCTTTGCAAGGCTCTACTGGAGCAGTGGGACCGCGTTTATTCACGATCCATTTGACTGCCGATGTGCCAACGCAGAATCTACCCAAAGCGCATACATGCTTCAATCGCATCGATTTGCCACCTTACGAAAACTATCAGCTGCTTTGTGATAAGCTAACGCAAGCAGTCGAGGAAACTTGTGGATTTGCAGTTGAATAGGCTAAATTTTCGCACAAATTCTCTTCCACTAATTGTTTTATGAAAATATTTTTACATTGGAATGAACAAAGCTAGCTTTCGATGTTTATGTTTGTTTAATTATTTTATATTGTTTAATTCTATAGCGTATATATTTTAATAATATATTTAAGATAAACATTAAAAATTTACAACCATTACTCAGTTTAACGATGTTCTTTTTTTCATTTGAGTTGAGCTACTTTTTATACGATTATTTCAATTAGGCGGCAGCGAAAAATTTATATACATATTGCCAAGAGATTTAATTTTAAAATTATTGAAAGATGAGATATTAAACAAACACAATGTGGAACAATTAAATTTTAAGACAATTAAATTTGAAATGCGTGCGTAGATTGTTAAAAAAAAGAATAACATTATTAACTTCT
>JXPQ01029719.1:49998-60712 GCA_001014675.1 Ephydra gracilis
GGAAAACTTAATTTAGTTATATTGCTTTAAAATTGCGAAATAATTTGGCAAAATAAATGGTGTTCAGTAAATTTCTTATAAAAAATAAAATTTTCAATATGTCATTGACATTTCCATTTAAACTGAACGTATTTTGTATAAAGCAAATTTTAATAAACATTATGGGCATTTGGTTACGGCGTATATGCAATTTAAAGAGACATTAAAGTAATCTTTTCCAAAAAACAAGTATTCCATAAGTTGACCTTTTACTCTTCTCGTAACTGCTAGATTAGTTTGGTTGTGGGTCTATTTTCTAGAATGGATTAGCACCACTTTGGTATAACATCATTTGGTAAATTCTTACTATTGGTGAGTGCCGTGCATGGACGCTGTTGGCGCCAAAACTCTTGCCGTTTATTAAGAAACTCAACTGCCTCCTTTGCGTATACAGAAATATTTTCGGTTTTTGTATCGGCCCGCACTAGGTTAGGATGTTTCAGTAAATTCTCCAGATATTCCTTATCAACACAGAGCTCGCCAAGTAGTTTGCGCGCGTTACGTCGTTCGAGAACCGCCTTTGTTGGTTTTGCACGTATTGGTCTTAAGCTTTGCTGTGATTTCGGTGTATTGTCACCGGATTTTTTTATTTTAATTTTGGGAACATCTTTGTTGGAGCGAATACGCCCACCAATAGTATTCTCAATAGCTTCTTGAGTCTTTTGAATTCCTAAACGAAATGACGCCAGTTCGGGACGTGCGCGTAAACCACGATGAAAAAACATTAAGGATTGCTCGAATTGTCCTAAAAAGTAGAGTGATTCAGCTTTTTGATAGATTGCACGTATGTTATTTTTCTCTTCGGCCAAAGCATTCTCAGCATCAATCAGCGCCTTTGAAGCTTCACCAAGCAGTAGATAGCATTTGCTGCGTGACACCAATGCGTTAATGTCCGTTTTATTCAATTCAAGTGCCTGTAATATCAAAGAGGTGAATATTAGTATAAAAGCATAAGGCATTTTAAAGATATTCAAAAATTGTTTTATGTGGAAGGTGTAAATCTAATCCCTAATAAGTTGTTCGGCACTTAATCGGTTTCACTTCCAGACATAAACTTACTTTAGTAAAAAAATGAATGGCATTTTCTGGATTCGCATTTTTTATCTCCTTCAAGCCTAATGCAATAATTGAGCTAATATCAGCTTCATCGGGTATAAGTAACGCTTCAGTGCGGTCCCGCTTCTGTTTTATTTGTAAACTTTGCTTAATATCAAAGGCGCCGGCGCTCACAGCAGCAGCTCGATCTTTGTCGGTATAAAAGTCAACAAAATTCTCCTTCGGTTTCTTCTTTTTTAAAAGCTGCTCTTCAGATTTTTTGCGTGCTGCCTTCAATTCGGCTTCAATGCGATTGCTACGTTTAACAACAGCTGCTTCTGAGTCGTCCGTGAATTTCACAGATTTCTTGGCTAAGCTAGGCCTGATTGTTGACGTAGGTCTTTCACGCGCGTGTTGCTTGCCGACATATGAAGTGCCACGGCGATTACCGCGTTTGCGGTTTGATTCTTCAACGGATTCGTCATCGGTTGTTACTCCGATGCGTATGAAACTTTGCAGCAGCTCTTGCTCCTTATCAACTGCAAGAAAATCCTTAAGTACTTTCGACATAATGTAGCTTGATTCAGCTTGATATTTGCAATTGGACTGACTGAGGTCTCATTTTGTTTATTGTTGCTTGGATACAATTGTAATCGATATGCAATAAATCACATTTGTTATTGTGCACATGATGTTCGATTGTCACAAACTACTTACTTACGCGTGTTTTATATTGCAGCTGTCTAATCTATGAGTAAAAATTGCTGCTTGCCACAAGAGGTGTGATGATTTTGGAGGACGTAGGAAGTTTCATATGTTTGTATGTTGAATTGAGCTTTTATTGTTCTTGATAATTATTTAAAACAGGGAAATCCAGAGAGCAGAGAAAATGTATATGGAGAAACGAAAGCTAGTGCTGAAGTGTACTTTTAACGTATGCAATGATAAATGATAAAATATATGCGTATATATATTGAAATATTATATATCACTACTACTACAAAAATATGACTTTATACGGATTTCGTTTTTCTTCATTTGATTGTTTTGACATTTTGCTTGCACGTCCGAAATTTCGGACTGTCGGCGAACTGCGAACTCTGTTTACATTCATCATGAATATTAACTGTAATAATTATGGACTCAAAAGAGATTTCTTTATGTTGTTATCTCGTACCGCGCGCTCTAAGTAAATCCTCGCTTTCCGCCAATACAGATACACATTAAATGCGCTATTTTAAAGGATCCGTTAACTAACCTTGTCTTTGGCTATTTCGAATATGAATTTGTTTAAGGAAGATATTGATAAATTATCAATATTGATATTGTTTGATATCATGATCAATATCAGTATCAATGAAAAGAAGTATTGATAATTTATCAATATCGCACATTCACATGAACTGGTTATTGGAGAGTGCTTATTTATTAAAAAGAATTTTTTTCAAAGAGGGTCTGTATTCGAAGGCTTATAACATTTCACCACGATGCTCCCATCAGCTAAACCCTCGAGATAGTGTAGCCGGATACTAGTTTGACTTAAACTTAAAGAAATTATTTTAATTTGAAATACAACTTACTTTTTACAATGATGTACTTTGACCTTGAATGACTAGTAAACAAATAATGCATTTGATAATTACAATGAAGATTCACATACCTTTATTTGAGGAGTGCAGCAACATAACACGAAATAAGTTAAGGCTAGCGACAACGACCTCTCTTATAGCAACACAAAACTTATTGAACAACTTGGTACCAGATGAAATTGCGGTAATTCCCCCTTTTGTATTTGTAGGAAGTTGTTCCAATGCATTCGAATTTTACCACATCCAACAAATGTGTATTTATTTCTTTCAATCAATAATTTCATTTATTTAATTAATTAACGTTGAATTGCGTCTGTAATTTTAAATGAATAATACAGACACTAACCCGTCATTGACTTGAAATGGCCCTTTTGTCGAAGATAATTTACATTTATATTTTGTTCTTTCCTCAGATCTTACTTTGCGCTGGAAAGTAAAAACCAACACATACAAGTCACCCATAAAATCAGCGTTGAAGCACGAAGACTGACAAGATCTGATACATTGCATATTTTTAAGAGACAAAACTCACATATACCTTAGACGATACTGATCTACTAAAAAAGAATTAAAATCTGAAGATTGGTTGTTTTGTAAAAATCAGCTTGTAAGGTGATCAGAGGAACACCGAACTTGTGTTCGGCATATCCGGTATAACAATATCGAATCACTATGTTCTAAAAAATAAAGCTCAAAGTAGCACACTCGTAGCAATAACACGTATTAGAGTTTGGAACATCCAAGGATAAAATTTAATTGAAATCAACTGTATTATTGAGTAATTAACTATTAATTCTGCGCTTGATATTTTGCTTATTTTTATTATCAAACAATGGTTGGAAAAATGATTATACACGTCGCCAATAAAATTGGCAAAATGTATATTAGTTTTGGTCATACGTTTGTAACATCCAGAACCAGCGTCCGGAGACCTATAAAAATACATGCTGATATGATCAGGACCACTACATGAATAAATTTATTAATATCTGTTCGTATCCAAAAACTAAAGAGAACGGCTTGAGCTAGACCAAAAAAATTTGGTACCCATATTCTTTGAAAAAGGTTTAGATTCCCTTTTGAAATCGGTCGAGATCCGATGACTATTTCAGGTACCTCTAGTACACCTATTTTTACACATTTTTATTAAGATTACAAGCTTAAGCCTACTGCAGCCGTTAGAATTGATATTTTTCAATAAAGTTTCAAAATTTAGCGGAAAATTAAAACATGTAATCGTGTTCCAAAAAAAGACATGAATGAAAAAAATCAGACGTGTCCCTAGTACTCCTCTTAAGTTTCAAAAGAGGCTTTATGTAGAATTACAGACAATTATCACTTTAATTTAACGAAATTCCATTACTGAACAAAAATATAATCAATGTGTGTATCAAAAACAGACGTGATTGGATGAAAATTAGAGGATCTCCACATAGGTCTCAAAAGAGGGGTTAAAGCTGAAATATTCACAGTTATCAATTGAATTCTACGAAATTTCAGAATAGAGGGATGATGAATATAATGAATGTGTGAAGGAAATGTGGGCATGATTGCATGAAAATTGGGGGTGCCTCCAGTACACTTAAGTGGTCGCAAAAGAGGGTTTAATGCTGAAATATTCAGTTATGATTAGAATTCTGAAATTTCAGAGTTGCATGAATATGAATATAATCACAGTGTGTAGCAAATTTGTGCGTGATTGCATGAAAATCTGAGAGTCCTCCAGATGTTTGACTTCTTAATCACACAAAGCCTACATTCAAATTTTATTAAATTCCAGTATTAAATGCACAAATATAATAAATCTACGTAAGTTAAATATTTGAATTATCGGTATTACTAAATATAAAATGCTCGATTTTTTTAAATATCTTTGTCATAGTGTTAAATGCTCTTTGAAAAAAGTAGTTGTGTCAACATCAAACATAATGCCGGTAGAGATTTTACTTACTTTGCGAATTTACCCTCGAGAAGACTATTGATTTTCATGCATTCCCGGCGGATTCATCTATTTTCCTATCCGTTTACAGAAATTATAATATTTTAACATATTAAGAGTTGGGCTGAAAACTTTGTAGGCTAATATACATAGATGGCCCTATTAATACTAACCTTCAAAAGACTCGATAAACATTATCCGGACCTTTCAGCAGGGTAATCAACCATTGCGAAGCGGCTTGCTAAGTTTAAGAGGATGCCCCAAAGAGTGTGTTACCGACGGAAATATCAAAAAAGTTCACAAAATAACTTTAGATGATCGTAAAGTGAAGTTGATTGAAATGCTTGAGGGCGTAAAAATATGCAAGAAACGTGCTGAACATATCGTGAATGGGCTCTGAATTGCTTCCATCGTATTCTGCAGATTTGGTCCCCAGCGACATGTTCTTTTTCTAAGATGGATTGAAATTTAGTATCGGTGCAGACATAATCAACGAAACTGCGCTCTATTTTGAGGCTAAACATACATCGTACTATAAAAATTGTACCGAATATTTCGCCCTCGAAGGCAAGGATATTTAATAAAATCAAATTTTATAAAAAGAAATTTGTTTTCTATGGTAGCCTACCAACTTTTGGCTTAGTTCGTAAATCGATATTTGCTCTTTCTCAATACACATTTGAAATGTGGCTGACAATTTCGAATGTTGCTGCAACAAAAAATTAATGTAACACAGTATTTTGTGGCTTTAAATTCCTTTATGATGCTAATCAAGAGGGATATATTGATTTCAATACACTTCCAAAGGTTTTCATCAAACTTCAGATATTTCCCAAGGATTTCATATAAATTAACGCATTTTAACAATATTGTCTCTTATGAAATGCTACCAATATTTAAAATATTTGAATGCAGCCATAATATCGTAATTGAGTAACCCTAAAGACATGTTGCGGTGTACGATATAGCATAATACGATAATACCTCGTCACATATTCTAGACACTATTGCATCGTAAATTAGCAACAAATTGAAACAAAAAAGTTGTTTGTGTAATAATAGTCTTACCTGATTGTAGCCAGCTAAAGCTTTATCGTATTCGCGCACCTTCATATGATTTTTCGATTGGTCGCACAATAATTTGATTGTATTTTCAATTTCCTCAATTGTATCAACTTTTGCTTTCTTTCGTGGCATTGCTTGTAATATGGATTGATAACGTGATTTATTTAATTTTAAGTTTCAAATTGCTTATTAAATTTAATTTTTAAATATTTACACTATTTTACTGTATAAAAAATCCACTTACTTTAAATATTTTAACTTTTGTTCTCTTTAGAATTTATGGATATTCTTAATTATTTCCTAACGAAAATGTCAACTTGCACTTTATCAACATTAATTTAATATTTAATTGTATAAAACGCACTCCTACTTGTGAACGTTCGCCAATTTATAGGTCATATCAGGTAAGTGGAATGTTTAACAGAGTTTTTTTCTGTGAAAAAAAAAGTTGTTGGTTCCCTAGGAACATGAGATTTCTGGTATTCGACCTTTCACTGTAATGGATCTTTCATTGTATAATAAATATCGGCATAAGGCGAAAAAACGCTTTACTCGTTGAAATTGCTTAATAGTACAAATTATTATTTGAATACTTGTGAGTTGTCTAGCCTTAAATTGTTTTTATAACTGAAATTTTCAACTTATAAGTAGTATTACTCTTGATAATTATTTCAATCTTTTTATAACTCGTAATACGGACAATCAAATACTAAAAGAGAAAACAAACAATCATAAAAATAATTTTGAATGAATAATGAATACCGCTTATAAAACATGCAAAAATATTTCAGAAGCAACTATACAAAAGATCGTTGCGACATGTGATTTTATCGCTAAATTTAAATTTTCCACGAAATACAGGAACTGAGCAGGAGTTAGAAATCAGTTGCAGCAACTTCGAACCTATCTGTAGATTTTTTAATAGGGCATCAAATCTACAGCCTTACATTAATTTTTAAGTAAATATGAATGTTTTGCTATGATTTCTAGCTCTTCAATACATAAAGATAATAATTATAAAGGTTTTACGCTATTATTTATTTACAATACTCCAATATTAACCGCACTAAAAGCTGTTATCATTCTTACACGCGATTCATAAAAAATCCGCGAACTGTCACTTAATTGTCCAATCTAATAAGACTTATCGGGACTTCACTAGATAACGTTTATTTCTTAAACATGGGTTAGTGATAAGTTTTCTCGGGTCCTATGATTGAAATTTTGTGTTGGAAATGCCACGAACCAATGAAATCAGTAATTAGTGTAGCTATTTTGTTTGATTACCACTATCGCACTGTTATGACTACGCGACGTCTGTGCGCTGCAAATATTGGTACCTAACTGAGTTGGCTGAAATAAATTTGTTTTCATCATACCGTTGAATTGGTGTTGGCAGCATTCTGTTTGTTTTACAGTTTGCCGACGAACTTTTTAAAGTGCATATTACTTGTTGTCATACGTTTGTAACACCCAGAACGAATGATCGGAGAACTGTTGAAATGTATAACGAGAAAATCAGGAAATTGATTTAGCCTTGTTCGTTACTCTTTCCCTCTCTCCGTCTGTCCGTCTATCCTTAGGCAAAATCTATAAATAAGGGTTAAGCTATATTTACCAAAGTTGGGCTACACATTCTATAAAAACATGTTAGATGGTATTCTAAATTTCTTCTCATCTTAATTTTGATTTTGGGGCCTGTTGGCTATTAATATGCCTTAATATAATATATGAAAAACCTTAATATGCTCAATACGTATTTTAAGTATGGCCATGGTTAGATAACAAACACAGGTATCTCCAATGCAGCTTTGTGGCTTATAAAAAGGGGTTTATGGGAATTAAGCCACAAACATCAATAAATTTCAGCAAAATATTATGATTGAAATAAAGCACTATGGTATAACGAAAATTAGCATGAATAGATGAAAACCCGAAGTAGCTCCAGTACGCCTAAGTGCTCTGAAAAAAAAATTATCCAATTTAATTAATTAATTTAAATTTAAGCAATTAAATGCTTAAAATATTATCAATTCTTCCATTAAAAATTGGCAAGGTGGAATGAAAAGAGTTACCTACATAACACTTTTGCTGTCGAAAACAGTTTATTTAGCGAGTTTGTCCACAAACATCAATGAAGCACAATGATTTTTCAGGAACAATATGAAATAAAATTTAGCAATGGGATTACTGAAAAAATAAATGATTGTAAGAATATCAGAGCTTCCCTCAGTACACCTATCGGTTCGATAATCCTCTTTGTAATTTATTAAAAAATAACAATTTTATGCTATTTTTTATTATATATATCGAAGCGCCGTCCATCAAACTGCCGACCGAAGCCGACTGTTACATTCTCACTACTTTTGCTTCGGTTTTCATAAAAAAAGTGGAAACGCTTTTCGATAAGCTGTTTCTTTAAAAATTTTGTCCGTATATTTTTGTTTATGGCTGCAAATTAATAAATATGTTTGCTTACAATTATGGTGTTTTCACTGCACTGGAGATGGTATGTTTATTTGTGCCATGAACGATGAATTGCATAAAACTCAGAATTACGAAATGATTGTCATATTCATTTTTTAAAATTTCACAAGCCATAAATAATTTATGTAATTGAATGAAAATCCTTAACTTTATTATACTCACAGTTTTTTTTTTAATATCTTTACTTTTATTCATATGTATGTGAGCCATCCAGCTATATGAAGGCGTATATTAATCAGCGTCTTAAATCTTAAGAATCCTTTATTCGAATGCGATTTTTGGTGTTTAATCGTTGTTCGATATATATTTTGTGTGCGCAACTTGTGCTCGTTGTCCGTGTATTCAACGCTTATATTGCAGTAAGGTAAGGAACAAATTCGAACTGCTATAAAAATGTCACCATCATTATAATCAGTGCCTGTTCATCTCACTTAGCATAATAAGGCCCAAAACATTTCCACAACAATACTACGATTATACTTTATCAAATTGGGAACATTGCACTACAGAATATAATAATAATTCTTTTTCTAAAATGCTTTCATCGTTGNTTATAATCAGTGCCTGTTCATCTCACTTAGCATAATAAGGCCCAAAACATTTCCACAACAATACTACGATTATACTTTATCAAATTGGGAACATTGCACTACAGAATATAATAATAATTCTTTTTCTAAAATGCTTTCATCGTTGGTTTGATAAATGCGATTGTTAATTGCGTATCCGCATTGCAAGATTATTATAATTGAGACCTTCCACTATCTCCGAAAAACAATTAGTCCCAAAGGAGGGGCGAAGAATTGCACTGTGTGTATTGCATTATTTACTTAAATTTTAATGTTAAATAGCGCCTGGCCAAATTGCATCATTAGTGGAAAACTATTGAAGTGGATCGCAGTTCATAGTGTCCGAAGAAATTTATCGAAAGACGAAGGAATGAATTGGACGCATATTTCGGAGGCCTATAGTGAACATGCCTATACAGGCCTTAAGATGGAGCCCATAAGGACATGCTCGCAGATTAAGCGCTCCAATGAAAAAATTTAGCAGGAAGAAAATAAATACCGCCAAATCAGCATCAAATTATACTTGGAACTACAAAGATCATAAAAATGAAAGAAAGTCAGAGAGATTTTTGAATATTAATTTACAGTTTGTAATGATGGTATGTCATGAATGAAATTTGTTCTGTAGTCTCAGTACTCCCCGTCACGTTCGTGAAAAATACCAAATCGGCTGTCTATTAAGATTTTTCCAAATGAGTTATGAGTTGTGTGTGGTTAACGTTTACTGTGGAAAGATATCTCCAATTAGATCAATGCTGCATAAGCAATGCTGCATTTAGCAATTGGGCAACTTATGGGAAGAGTTGCGTAAGCCATATGCTCGAGGTCAGCACAAGCATAATGATAGACGATGTGTATTTGTAAGAGAGTTTCATTTTAGAGAGCTTCACCGTTATAACATTATTGAAGCATTATTGAAACCTATCGTAGATGAAGCAGATGAGCAATGCTTTTGTTTTCGTTGAGTGCATAGCAGAAGCATAATGCTAGACGATGTGTATTTGTAAGAGAGTTTCATTTTAGAGAGCTTCACCGTTATAACATTATTGAAGCATTATTGAAACCTATCGTAGATGAAGCAGATGAGCAATGCTTTTGTTTTCGTTGAGTGCATAGGTGAGAGATATGCAACTTAATCATAGAAAAAAACACGTGTCTAGAACTAATTACAGTAGAATGTTTTATAATGCATTTTTACTTTTTCAATCTTTGACACCTTAATAATTTAATGCCTTTGCTGAACACGAATTATTATGTGGATCTAAGTCAATGCCTCACTGAATTTGATTCATAACTACCCGAGAATGTTATGAGAACTTCCTGGAGCAATTCTAAATTTTGTTTACACGAAATAAAATGATATCAGTAATATCTGTTGAAATAACATCAGAAATAAAAAAATGTGTTCATACACAAGTTTACATAATTTAACTCTAAAACTGCTACAATATTTTAGTTAATCGTTACAAAAGCCTTAAGACAGCATACCCAGTAAACTGAACTTTATACACTTTGAGCGTTATTATGGCAAAAATTTGATTTGAGAGATATCTTGTAAGTAACGGCCTTTTGCCTATTCTGTTCCATTAGTGTCAAATTACTCATTACATTTGAGCACGTATTACATAATCCTGTTCTATATTATCCTGTTCTTGTTTCTTTATTTGGCCATTTTATTTTTATTGCTTATTAACTCTTATTCTTTAAGCCTTTTTTATACATTCTCGTTTGTAATACAAACCCGTTAACTGCAGCAACAATACATACAATATTATAGGACATGAAAATTATAAAACCATTTATTTGTTTTGTTTCAATTAATTGTTCATGCCAATAAAGAATTAAAAGATTTCAAAAACTAGACTGAGTGATGTGGATGACAGATCGGAATTATATATATTATTACATTAAATTTCGACATGATGAAAGCTCCCATAGAAGCAACCATATCGAATGTTAAGAATTTGTGTTTCAAAAGCGATTTCCAAGCA
>JXPQ01029768.1:4991-26066 GCA_001014675.1 Ephydra gracilis
TTTACAATCTCAGCAAATTTGTAATGAAATAATTACAAACAAACCTATGACGTTCCAAGATGATTACGATATTATATATATATTTGAATCGTCAAGTGCTCCAGAAAATGAGGTTAGAGCACCAATTCCGGAAATTTCTGAAAACGATGCAATAAATAAAATGGAAACTGCTTTTAGAAAGAGGAGGAACGAAATTGTCAACAAACAAGAAAGAGATGCTGAAAGAATAAAGAACAACAACGACGAAAAGAAGTGCTACAGCTGTGGAAGTCAACATTTGAGAAACGTGTGTAAGATTCGAAACGCAACATGCTACTTCAGTAAGAAAATAGGCCACATTTCGGAAGTATGTATATCAAAAGTGACACAACTAGAAAACAGTGACGCTGCAAATGAGGAAAGCGTTCAAAGAGTAAACATGATAGAAGGTTCTGTAAGCAGACAGATGATTGAGACAGTTATTATTGCGTATGAAATCGGATACAGGTTCACCCTGTTCAATTATTAACAAAATTGTCTGGAACAAGTTGAGACTAACGGGACCCCTCTAAAAGTTTTCAAGTTATTCGTGTCACAAGCTTCAGTGCCTAGGCTGCAGTTAATGTCAGATTTGGTATAACAACTAAGAGGCTTAGTATATATGTTATAGATAGGAATACCGATGCACTATTCGGAAGAGAATGGATAAAGCAATTCATTGTCGAAATAGATTTTAGGAAATTATTTTCTAACTCAAATTGCGTAAACAATTTAAGGTTACCTGGAACAACTCTATGTGCAAAACAGCAAGATTCACTACAGCAAATTCTTATGTAACATGAAAAGATTTTAAGTGACGTTGCCGGGAAGTTAATAGGCCCGGCAGAATCATAGCATTTCAAAAACGGTTACAGTCCAATTTTTATGAAAGCAAGAGAAGTTCCTCGTGCGTTAAGAGATGCTTATGCAGCAGAAATAAATGCTCAATTGGGTTCGGGTCATTATGAGAGAATAAAATATTCACAGTGGGCTTCTACGACATATGTCGTTAAAAAAAAAAAACGGAAAAATTCGAATTATTGCGAACTATAAACCGACATTCTTTTCAAGAATTATAACGGATCAACACCCAATACCTCGTGCAGAGTACTTATTTAATAAAAAAATCTGAGCTGAAGTGTTCTGTCACAAAAAACATTACAGACACCTATTCAAATTTGGCAATTCATCAAGAATTCAACAATGCCCTAACGTTGAATACACCGACTCGTGGCCTAATTCGTGTAACTAGAGCAGTCTATGGGGCTGCAAATATTCCAGCAACATGACAGCGTCGTATGGAGGGTGTACTATCTGGTATTTCAAACGTATGTAATTTCATTGATGACATTCTAATATTTAGCAATAACTTCGATTAAATGTTGATTAGCCTTGAGAGAGTTTTGAAACGGCTTTATGAACAAGGATTGCGAATAAATAGAAAGAAATGTGTCTTTGCTGCTACGTCTATTGAGTTTCTGGGATACAGAATTGATACAGATGGAATTGATTAGTCAGATATGCATATAGACGCTATAAAAAATACTCCCATACCTTCTAATATAGAAGAAGTTCAATTATTTGTTGGGAAAGCCACATGTTACAACAACTTTATTAAAGACGAGATAGACCGCTACGTGATATATTAAAGAAAAAAGAATTCTCATGGAACAAGATGGCGGAAGAAGCTTAAAATGATATTTAACAAGCACTGATTTCGCCACAGGTGTTGATTCCATACAACTCAGACATACCACTAATATTACAGACTGATGCAAGTATTAAAGACTTGGGCGCCGTACTCTAACACAAAAGTGGGGATAATCAAGAAAGACCCATAGTTTATGCAAGTCGTACATTAATATTTATGGAACAAAAGTACCCACAAATGGATAAGGAAGCACTGGCAATAGTGTGGGCAGTTCATAAGTTCTTTTACTACTTACATGATCGCCATTGGACGCTTGTTACCGACCATAAGCTACTATCTCAAATTTTTCATCCAAATAAATTGCTTTATGTATTAAGTATTACTAGTAAAACTAACTACGCGGATTTTTTGGGAAATTTCAATTGTGAAGTAGAATCCAGAAATACGAAGCAAAACGTGAATGCCGACTTCTGTTCACGAGCAGTTCATAAAATTAATGCTACTGAAGAATTAGATGAATTTGATTGTTTCATTTTACAACAAATTCAACAATTACCAATTAAATACAGAACGGTCGCTACTGAGACTAAGAAAGATAAACGACATAGAAAATATTATTAGGTTGTTTGACGTTCGAACATAGAGTGGTCATTCCGGATGGTCTAAAAGTAAAGCTAGCACAGCAAGGAGTAGTTTTAATGAAAGGAATGGCAAGATTATTCATATACTGGATTCGGATAGATGCTGATATCGAACGTGCTTGGACTGTGCTTCAAATGCAAATAATCTACGCGAATGTAGAGACCATTATTGGGAATATCCTAAGGGGCCATGGGAGCGAATATATGCATGCTTTTGGTCATAACCGACGCTTTTAGCAAATCTATAGGAATTACTTATACTGCCGATACGATTTCAACGATAAGAGTACTAGATGAACTCTTTGCTTCTTGTAGAGTCCCTATAACGATAGTTTCAGACGACGATACATGCCTTACTTCAGCGCAATTTAAAGAACTTCTTCAGATGTGTGGGGTCAAGTATTATACGAAAACCGCTCCATATCCTAATCGAATGGACAAGCAGAACGATCGGTTCAAACGAATAAGTCCGCTTTAAAAACGATGAATACAACACGATCGTCATTACAAAAGAATTAAAATGATTTTCTTCGCCAATATAGAAAGGCACCTTATGCGACTACAAATGTATCACCAGCACAATTGTTTTTAGGTCGTAACATTCATGCTAGATTGGATCTTGTTCGTCCAGTTAACACTCAAGAAGAGATAACGGACAAATGAAACTCAAAATTACATTCGCGATTTCGAATATTGGAGAATGGAGCAAGGGTACAATTTCTTTCGAAAAACCCCAACGAGTATAAATGACTCTTCGAAATTATTCGGAAACTTTAGGGAAGCTGCATTATGAAGTTGTGTTTGAGGGCCAAAGAATAAAAAGACACATCGATCATAGTATAAAAGCACCAGAGACTTGTTCAAGAGATTCGGGCAATGAGGTTTTTCGATTTTACCCCAGAGAAGGGGAAGAAGAGAGTCAGAAATGCAAAACCAACATAAAAAATTCGCTCGTCTAGAATTAGCTTTGAGAGCTGCGAATCAGGTCACAAATGGGAACGTTAATTCAGGTCCTCAAAGTCATTGTGGACAGGAAGAGGAATTCTCAACGCCAAATTATTCACCAATACAAAACAATTACATTTAATGACGCCACCTTGGGTCCGAGAAATCCATCAAGCTTTAGAGGTTGTAGCAAATTCTGAATCAAAAAAATGCAAAAATTTGTTCATAGATCCATTTTGTTAAATACATAACACACTTTTTGATATACTGCGTTCTTTTTTAAAAAGAAGAATTTTGATTCCAAAAGAAGTATAAGTATGAAATTCAATGCTTGATTCATTTCTATCAAGCATGCTTTAAGCTAATCTATGCCGGATTTACTGGAATCCCCTTCACCCCTTTCCTTAACATCGTCATTGAATAGACTAAGTAACTAACATTTCCATATGCAGTTTTTAAAGTATTCGCATATGAAGTATTCCCAAAATTAAATATTATTATAATCAAATATTATTATATAATATTCAGTAGACCTGAAAAGGACTGACATAAGGTAAAAAGTGTTTTAAAATTACCCAGGAAAGTGTTGGATTTGTCGAATGCTTAGATTTAATTCAACATAACAGTTCTTAAGTTTGCATTGGCGCTAACAATATTATATATTTGTATGTTTAACCACAAATTAAACTTTTATCAATTCATCCTGGGAAACAATGCAACAATTTACATTTTGATGAGTAAATAATAAGCAAATTTTATTTTATACGCCTATCAAAATTCTAGATATGACGTTTATAAAGTTAAGTAAGGTTAAGGGCCCGTCGTCGGTCAAGCTAAAGTAGTTGATGCCGAATGCTGGTAGAGAGAAATGGAATCGCTTGGCCATCACCACCAGTGATGATGTGAACGATACTTGTATAGTTTTATCTCAAAACATGGACTAGATAATAATAATTCATTTTTGAATTTCTTTATTTATTTAGAAATAAGTTTGTTTTATATAATTTTAACGTGGATTACAAGGTTTTTTGTTCAGCTTCTGCTTGGTAATGGGCTGAATGTGAAAAACGCATTTTGTAGTTGCGAGGTTTCATTGCCAAAAATCCACCAAAAATTACGCAAGAAGNAGTTGCGCGGTTTCATTGCCAAAAATCCACCAACAATTACGCAAGAAGCTGGGATGTGTCCTGATGCTTGGTATCATGGACGCTTAAATGGTTTAACATTTTTTAGACTTTACTAATACAACCACCTCGGCCACCTTACAGTATTCCTTCAAAAAATTTGGCTATTTTCTTCTTCTTTGATATGTGAGGGCAACTCAAGTGAAACTGAGAATCGGCCAACTTAAGATTATCAAAGGGGTTTCTATGATTCGATTCTACCTTAGACTTAGGTGTGATGATATATATTGAAATTATACCGTTGCCACCAATTTTATCGCGCTTTAATGCGGAAAGAAATAAACCAATTACATAGGTCGGAGACTCAGCTAGAACCTTTAATAGAAAAGCTAGCATTGATTCGTTACACTTTATGCGCGCATCGTAAAATTATACAGGTGCTCCATCAATATTACGGTAGGGCCAAACATAACTTAGCTGTCAATGTCCATCGAACTTGGTGATGATGTCGATTATGTCACGTAGTCCGCTCCTATTGACTTCAGCGCCCAATATTTCGCTCGTTTAACCATAGCAGGAATTGATTCCCATATCCGACTATAGTTGATGAAGAAACGCTATTAGGAGTCGAGATATTTGAAAACAAAACGGTAAAATTTTTGTGAATTGTTCATCATTTGTCAAATTGCTTACAATACTCATTGAAAACAGGGTTCAACGTAAATTTTTTTACAAATTACTACATTTTCTTCGTTCTCATTCCTTGGAAAAATATTATACTAATATACAACTGCATTAGTCTAGTTATGATGAAACTCGTTCCTGCTTGTATGGAGGTAGTATTAAGTATTCGCTTCTAAAATGCAATCATACTTGCTATCATTTAGTCAGTCGACCAGAATTCCCAATACTTCAAATTTGTTGGTGCCACACCTCCTGGATCTTTTCGGGCTGTTTAGGCGGGGTGATGTACAGTTTAGAAGAGGTTTCACAGACCCTATGTAAAATAATAGGTTTTATTTTCCTGAATAGCCATTAAATAGCGGAGTTTGGATAATTGCAATATACTTATAATTTATAACAAAGATTTTTCCATAAAAGTCTATTGGCTTTTGCTTCCCCATCCAAATACGTTCGATTTATCCAAATTTTTTGTTTTCGTTGTATTTTTGTAACTAGTGTGATAAGTTCAAATTGATAGGTTCAAGCCATCCTGCGTGATTGAATAAATTGGATATTAGTGATAGATTTTTACGTTTTGGATATGCTTTTTTGATCTCTTTAAACGAAATGGATCCACATTTATTATCAAATTAAGGCAACGATATGCACGTTCCATCTCATACTTAATTTCTTTGAAAGGAGAATCCATCTAAAATTGCTCGGAGATTTTCCGTTCTATTCCGTATGCTGACAGCCGTTGTTCTGACAGCTTGCTAATTTTATTTCTTTTCTTTAGTATTGTACTGCAGCCACACCTTCCTTTCCAGCAAGCCAAGTCTGATTTCCACCTTTCGTTTTGAAGAATTTGTCTATCATCCAGTCAGACACTCTAGGTGGGAAGTCCTCTGTTCCTGCGGAAACGTTTGAAAGTTCAATTTCTGATTTTGGAATTTCTTATGCTACGAAGTTACCTGTGTGCACTGCATGACCATATAGCCAAGTTCCCTGTATCCCGTTAGACTACAAAATCTTCTTGAGATATATAATACAAAATTCAAACGATCGTAATTAGACTTAATTTTATCTTAAGGGTCGCACAGTCTTTTAACCGTCCACGAGTATGCGGTTTTTCGGCGGTCTGCTTGGTTGCCAGTGCTCCGGCATGTAAAGTATTGAAGTGTTCTGGAATTCTGAACGAAAGGTTGATTTCTCTATTCCCGCTAACGTTGCAGAAACCAACCCACGGTGTTTATTTTGGCTCCTACGATTTAAGTGGAGAAAAATATCTCCGTTTGGTCAATTATATTGCCCAGATGGATAGGAATGTTGGTCATCCTAAGTATTTGTGAATGTGCTAATACTTGATTGTAGTCTTGCAAGCGAAAGAAGATTTTGACTTCTTGCACTAGCGCGTGGAACGTGGTTTCTGTGGATTTCCCTTTCATGCATGACATAGACTCATTGCGCTAAAGTCGTTCGCCGAGGTATGGGAAGTTTTGCTTGCTTTGAGTACTATTAACATTATTTTTGCCAGAACCCGTAAGCAGCATATGGGCTACTTCGATTTTTTTTTAAATCAGTTAGAGTTTTATCTTTTGAAGCTCCGTTGGTATTATGTCATCAGGCCTTAGACCTTGAAGTAATCGAAACTACAAAATGCTGTGTGCTTATTATTTTTATGAAATATTTTTACATTTATTATTTTGGTAATATCCCTTGTGTGGGAATTTTCAGTGTCCCTGACCGTGTGCAGCATGGAAATTGGGCTTCTAAGAGAACGGAGAGTGTCTGGCTGGAGAACATGTGGTGTGGGAAGCTTTGATCTTTCATAACGACTTGTTTGGTGCTATATAGTTTACCTGTGTATTGTCTCCGAGATATTCGATTCGATATTCTGATGTTTTTTTTTTTCTTAGATTATGTATATACTAAAATACAAATAGAAAATTATAAAAATAATTCGCAGCTACTGCCAACGTTGTAGTTGGCGTTGCTGTTGTTGGCGTTGTTATTGTTGATACTGTTAACGCTGTATAAAAGTCGAAATATCTTAAAATTCGTCCAATCTTGATCGAATGAATATCCAAAGAATTCGCAATATACTCTTAGAATTTAAAATACCTTGCTTATAAATTACATATAAAATCGTTAAGACTATGAAAAATACTGATAAAATATATTTCTTGAGAACTGAATATGTAAATATATTAGTCTTTATGTAATGTGGATTAAATTAACTGTAATCACGAATTGCATGAAAGTACACATTATTGTTCAAATTGAAGCAAAACGCTTTTGATAGAAATTAACATAATTTCGCTCTTGCTTTGCATACGGGTGAGAATTATGTGTTCCGTACCCATGTATGATATTTTTTGGCCAATAACATGGGAACGATGAAAATGAAACATTCGATTCACAATGGCTGCAAAAAAAATGATTTTATGGTCAATTTTACCAAAAAATTTATTGATGTCTAGTGATTTTTAGGAAAAAAATTTGCTATATGTAAAATTCTAACTTCTTTCATTAAAATTTTATTTTATTAACTGAATTTGTTTAATTAGTAAATAACGCTGATTCAGTGAATAAATATGTACTTTTTTAAATTAATAATTGAGGTATTCCGGATTCCAAGAATGTAATGAGCTTCATTCGGAAGTTTCGCAGTCCCAACAATATATTGATTATGACTTGAACAGCTCGGAAAGTGTTCTTTCCAACAATATACAATTCAAAAGGTGTCGATTGCATCAAGTTTCAAATATTTCAATTTTTATAGGAATATATGGGCATGGCATGTCACTTGCTATAAACCCATTTTACCCCAGGCGCCGTGTGTTGAATTGGCGATCGGTGTTCAGAGATGCCTCGATCGTTTTAATTCGTTCCCGTGACCTTACACGTAAATAGACTTAGCTAATTTTAGCTTACCTTTTAATATTTTTTGCCTTTCCAAGAATGTGTCTGCAGCCGAGCAATAATTACATTGGTCCTGTATCAAGAAACGCCTGTTGTCTTTTTTTGTTAGTATTCGTACACTAAAGCTAGCACACTAGTTAGTCAAAATAGCTTGTTCACATGTAAATGTAAATTTTCTTACAGACGTATTTAGTAATATATAAAATAAAAGGATCAAATGTGCGGAAATTACATCTATTTCCAATTGCAAACACAACACAGCCTTTATAATGAACGTCTTTCTATTTGTAGTGATCTGGAGATAACGACATCACTCACTACGCGAGCACCAGAGCCACGCCTTTCGATTGGTGTAAATCAAAATGGAAAGAAAATCGGCGGTGACTTGCATGTTGAGCCCGGGACAACGCTTACTATGGAAATTAATTTGGATGCAGAATCGGCGCCCATCTATGGATTAGGTGTAAATTACTTAGAAGTAACCGATACGCGTATGCTTTCAGAGACAATAATTTTCAAAGGGTAAGTACAACGAAGAAAAAAGTACAGGGAAGCTTAGCATATTTATGCATGTTCCATAGAACCATGTTTACAGAACTGTTAAAATTTCCATTTTTTGCAGCGACTTGTGAAGTTAACATTTCAAATATTGTTTTAAAACATAATTAGGGCTATTCTCCACCTCCCAAAATGGGCACAATCCTATACAAACCCAGGGGCCAAATCAGAAATCAGTTAGACATATTGAATTTTACATTTGATAATTAATTCCAATTAGTTTATATGATGAACCTAATTGGGTTCAATATTGCTGGGCAATTGTTTTGAATTTTTCATCATGTCGGGTACACTTTTTTAAATTTAACATGTAAGTACTAAAGGGATAATATAAACCCCTGCTAAAAAAAAAAATCTAAAAATATGCGACATTTGATTTTCGATTCATGACTGAAGGGTACTATGTAGCGGTTATGACTGACTGTATCATCCATCTCAGTTTTACAGGCAAATGTATAAAAAAAATTTAGTAGCTTAAAATCAATTACTCATGCCTTTTGTTTTCCTTTTTTCGTTTTAAATACCTAGACATATTCTTAGATCTGAAACTTGATAGATGTCAAGGAGATTTGCTTTAAGCTAGAAACAACCTTTAAGTAATGAATTAACTCACCGTGGTAATTTGCACGGCGCTACGACAGAATTAGCCAACTTAACCAAAAAAGTAATAGTAACAAAACGTTATAGCACTGGTGATAAGAATAAGTGCTATAAATTTTCTATATCTGATACTGTGCACTGTCACTATGACCGAGAGTACAAATTAACTGGAGAAGGCCCAGACGTGAAATAAAAAATTTGAGGTCACCGTACGCAGGCCGATTTGACATTCTCTTATGAATTATGTGGCGAACAGTAGGGAAAACTTTTGATGTTACTGAAAAAAGCAAGAAGAAACAAGCACGCTTCTATATTCCACCAATAAATGCATCAAACTTTGAATTATTTTAGCATTACTTCAAAATTCTTAAAAAAATAAAAAATATTATCCATCTCTCAAAATAGCGGTTCCTAATGTTAGTACGTTTTTGTTTGAATATCTTAAAATACTCCTAGCATAACATGATTAATATTGGTTTTTAAAATTCATTTCTCTAATTTCGTCTCATTAAAGAACGTGCAGCACTGCATCGATTTGTCCCAATTGTACAGAGTTTCTACTAAAACATTTTAATCTCCCTTATTTTGCTCTATGGACCTATTCATAAAAAAATTAAAACTTCTAAAAAATTATAGTCATAAGCCCATCGGGATCGAGATACTATTTTCTTACATTTGAAGTGTTGGTAATATTGTTTCAATTATGGGGTAAATTTTGTGTTAGGCGTATCCTGGTCGAAGCGAAAAATTTTCGTGGTTCCAGCGAATATAAGGCTATAAGGATATGTTGTCATATATTTGGGATACTATGGGATAATATGGAAAGAGATTAATTAATGCATAGTATTAATTACAGTAAAAATACCACACAATGAAATGAAAGTTTTAAGTATGATTAGCAGTCAGTCGGCAAAATTTCTTATTGGAATGTATTAGGCAATTTTTTAACAAGTGCATTTCATGTTCACAGTCTTAAAAGATTAAGTAAATCTGTTCAACTGTCTTTATTGATAACCAAAGGAATTTCTATTTTTCCGAGGAATAATATACAATTTAGTATATTTGTGATTGATTTGATTTCATCGATTTGCGTCTAAACGAGAGACCTAATTGTTGTCTTCAACGGGATAAGCTGTCGCAATTTATGGCAGCATTATTTGGTGATCACAGCACACACTTTCCTGCTGGTTCTGGCACCTGTCATTAAAAAAATGTTTGACATGAAACCGTATGAGTACATCTACAATCCGACGCGTACGTGCCAATTGGAAATGTTTAATATTTCACGAGTGCCACCTCTTTTCAGGTGAATCGGATCATTTTAAAATTTTATTTCTCGATATTGAAGAAACCTATCAATATTAACGTAAAAAAGGTATCAATAAAAAAGTATTTACCAATCAATCGGTCTAGATAATTGTATTATTCGCTTAATTCTGGGTTTTTTTCTGATTAAATAAAATAAAAAACTTTATTTTTCAATATTCTTTGCAGCTGCACTGTTGACGCTACACTCTTTGAAAATTTCAACACAATCGATGGCGATACGTTGACGGCCAAATTTAAGGCATTCAAATTTCCCGACTCCTCGTATGTACAATTTCGCGCAACGGTGAATGTATGTTTAGATAAATGCCTTGGTACCCAGTGCTCCAATGGGCAAATCGGCTATGGACGAAGACGACGCGATACTTCGGATTCACTTCGTCCATTAATGGAGACTAACAAAGTTTATGAAATATCCCTGGCGATGTTTATCAAGGTTAATGATATAGAGGGCGTTCACAGAAGTAAGTAATATTTGTGAAATACGCGTTAGCAAAAAATTTTTATAATTCTTATTTGGTATGTCAGATGATATTTTGCAAATAGAAGAGAAGTTACGCGAACTTAAATTGGCTAATCAGCGCTTGGCGCGAAATAGTCGCGGTAGCTTCCACGAGGTTGTCAAAACATTTGATCAGTCACCCATATCCTTGCCAGCCTTCGTTGTGGATGAGAAAGAATTGAGTGATGTACAGATTGCTTCAAATTCAGCACATGTACTTAACAGCCTATTTATGGTAACACAATTGGCTCTCTATCTATGTACGTTTTTATAAATTATGCAAATTATCACAGAGCAACATCACAAGTAAATAAAAGTTATAACAAATAAAAATATATTGTCCGGATTCTTTGTAAGAATTAAAAAGTGTTTATCATTTAGGAATTATATAAAGCAAATTACTTCAGGGTATTAAGCACTTTAAAGCGAAATTTCGGTATTATTATAATATCGGTAAAGTTGGAATATAAAAATCTGACAATAATAACGTTAATAAACAATTGTAAGTAACTGCCATTATGTTTAAATTTTAAAAGAAATAATAATAATTATGAAACTTCATGTAATACACGTGAATATTAGTTATGTGGCAA
Organism: Ephydra gracilis; assembly: GCA_001014675.1. Classification (NCBI taxonomy): domain Eukaryota; kingdom Metazoa; phylum Arthropoda; class Insecta; order Diptera; family Ephydridae; genus Ephydra; species Ephydra gracilis. The sequence goes on from JXPQ01029768.1 coordinate 16,535, forward strand.
CAATAATTAATCCTGCCTTCTCAATTTACTAAATAATTAATTGCAATTCTTTACATCTGCACAAGCTTTATTAAATTTCTCAGATTATGAAACTTTGAAATGTCTCATCCTTTAAAATATTATGTACTACTAGTCTCTTAAGTTTAAATGCTAATTTAAAAATATATCATAACTAGATAATAAAAATTACTGAAATATGTTTCAATTAAAACTATGGCACATTATTAGAAAATTGAATTCTATATAATCATGCAATGCACAATTTTCACGAGCGAATGAATTTTTAAATTTATAAGTTGAAACCAATTAATAATGCAATCGGCAATATGCGTGAAGATGGTCCAAAATCTGTGGTTCACAAACCATCGATACAGTGTGTGAACGTATCACGCAAGAACGGGTATATCTAACAAAAAATACTTCGCTTAATCCATCCGGCTTAAGCAGGGTAGGAAAGTCAATTCTAAGCGATACACGACTATTTGTTTACTGGCAGAAATTCGCTTGGTCAACTGTCAAAGACAAATGATTGTCAAACATAACAATGCGAGCTCTCACACATCTCTTTAAACTCGTGCATTCTTGAGCAGTCAAAACATTGAATTGATAACAAATCGTCCGTACAGTCTAGATCCCTCCCAATAACTTTTGAATATCAAAGCTAAACTACGTGATTATCGATTTATGAACTTCGAAGTGGAGGTGTCTCAAGAGAAATAGGAAAACTGTTATTAGAAATGGTTTGAATGAATACAAAATATTTATTCTCTCTGATTCAACATATTTTTTACTAACTGAATTTTTATACATATTAGTCCTAGACTGAGGGTATTATGCAAAGTATAAAAAGAACTGAAGTAATTATTACCGGATAGAGACTTCCAAGGAATCGGAAAAACAATTCGACGGAAGTCGGTCTGTGTGATCACGACAACTCGAGAAATTTAAGAGTAAAAACTATGAAAATCGGTTTCTCAAAATATTTTATTTAAAAAATATATATTTTTCAAAAATGACCGAGCCATTTCTTAAAAGCCAATTATTGGGACGGATTTTATGGGTAACTTATGATTGGGCAACCCTTTTAATGGTTAGAATCGATCCACAGTTTAAGTTAAGAGGTGATAAATTACCATGTTATTCCTCGTTTTTGAACATAACTTTCCAAAAATGGACCATATCAAACTAATATTTCGGGTATATCCAAACTAAGCCAAGCGTATATTTGACTTTTTTTCCTTTAAACTAAACTGAATGTCTTAAGTTTGAGATCAATATTTTCAGACAGCATTTTCGTTTTGCTTTCTTTTACTGTCTGGTTATAGTTTAGGACTGAGTTATAATTTAAAGGCTTAACTAATGTATTGCTATATTAAAATGACGGTTTAGTCCAAAACCATTTGTTCCTTCTATATACGGTTCAACTATAAAAGTTTTTAAATATTATTTTACTGAATTTTTAATGTTAAATTTAGTATAACTCTTACTCTTCATATAAGTGTATTAGAAGTCTCACTTCAGTCTGATTATTCATTCTTTGTTTAAAAGCCATTTGGTATCGATGTGCCACAGTATTTTTTGACACTGAAAAAACAAATGTCAAGTGATGCAATATTTATTATTGGAAAGTTAAAAGCAAGTAACAAGAATAAGTGTGAATAACTTTGCACTTTCAATGAGTATAGGAGAAAGTTGGGTTGTTGAATTTAAACTAAGTCGGTCAAGCCTTGAATACCATCCGCGTTCCACGTCCAAAAAGAACAGCCACACCAGAAATTGTAAAATTAATAAAGGATATCGGATTGGAAAATCATCGAGTGGCTGAAACAAATTTTTTCTAAGCCAAAAGCTTCTCACTGGTCAGTGTAAGTAATATTTTGACAGAAATTTTGCATTTCTGACAGCTGTGCGGCACCCACGCATTCAGTAACAATGTAACAAATACAGTTCATTTGGAACATTTTGAGCAACATTTAGAGCGTTTTTGAATATAAATGTAATCTTCTAGACCAACTGTATATGAAAAATTATTACAAAAGGCAGAAAAAATGTTATTTCATCAAGACAATGCACCTGATATTGGATTGGATAATGGCTACCGTATTCTTCCAATTTAGCCCCTAGTGACTCCATCTGCTTCCAAGCTTAAGAAATATACATATGCGAGAAACAGCTATGCAAGCAAATGTTCATTGAGACTATACTGAATAATTAAGTATAATATTTGTCGATCAATATGTATATATTGAATGCAATATTGCAAGTATATCAAAAAAATTTTTTATTTATATATATTTATTGCGAATACATAAAATCTCCAAGAACTTTTAAATTATATTTTAAGGCGAAATTAATATTACTTAAATATTAAGTCATTTATAAGTTGTATAAAATGCTTCTTATATATTTACTTACATTGAACATATACCCAATAATATAACTTACACAGATAGATATTAGTCATTGAAGTCACACGAATAAAAACCATAATTGCATTCGATATTTAACTTTATGTGAAATGGATAGTCAAAATTTGAAGAGGTGTAAGCGTACTTGAGGTGTTGGCGTGAAGGTATCAAAAAACAGTTATTAAATTTGATGCAATTCTTACAAAAAGAGTGATACATTTCCTTATTTAATACTCAAAGAATAAATTTTATCAGTATATTTATTGTTCTTACGAGTTTATATGCTCATTATTAAATTAATAAGCAGAATATACGGTATTATACTATGATTATATTGCGAATTGTTTGGAATTTTTGCAGCCCCCACGAGATATTGAATATGAATGATATAGCTCTCCAACTTCTCTTTCTAACAATATGTAATTCAATAGGTGTCGAATGGATCCAATTTGATATATTTTGAATTTTATATGAAAATTATCTCATGGCATGCCACTTTCCAAATTTCGGCACACATATACTTGAAATTTTCGCAGCCCCCACGAGATAGGTCAGAGCTATTTTAAATATCTGCTTGGGATTATTGGAGTAAAATGGGCTTTGTTTTAAATTTTCGTAGCCCCCATGAAATGCTGCATATGAATTAAATAGATCGGAGCTATGAAAGAATTTTGTTGGTTTTTACTATCAAAACTCATTATTTTTATTCTGAATAATGCCTTAAATCAACAAATTTTTTTTTTATAAAAATTACCATAGTTCACTGAATTTGATCAAAATTACCGTAACCTCACATTTACTTTCTGAACATTTTGCATAATTTTCATCGTTCCGATTTCACTTTTAGTTTTTTTTTTTATAAGTTCACACATTCTAATAAAAGTTATCAATAACAAAAGGAAACGTTGGAAATAAAACATTTCTTTCAAAGCTGCAACATATAAAGTGCGGTTATGGTCATATTAATCATTAATAATGAAGAATAGCCATTTATGTTGATGAAAATTACTGAAGTCGTCATAAAATACAAGCATAAGATTATGGTTTTTATTCGATATGCCAAGTGATACATTACGATTTGTTATTAATTACGTAGTTAATACTTAAAAAATGCATTTTAAAACATCTTTTTAGAAAGAACACTGATAATTTCAGCCACGCTGTGATATTATATATATATATATGAAATAGTGGTGATTGTATCCAAGGGCATAAGCCAATATGGAGTCAATTCAATTAGGTTTAAAATATTTTATGATTATGTCAGCAAAATAATCCGTATTAGCTCTTTTTCAGAATTGACTTAATTGCCTAGTATTATTGCCGTATAATATAACATTTTGGTGCACATTTCGTTCCTGGTATTTATTTACTAAATAAAATTAAAAAAAAAAAGTTTATTAAAACCGATATTAGATCCATCAAACTACTCCCTATCAACTGTAATGCAGTTATACCAGCGCATAATCCCATCCGTGAAACATTTTTCATGTTTGGGTTGTTGACCAACAAAGCCATTACCGATTTTTCCATAATCTCATCCCAGATCAAAACGCACTTCGCTATTCTTTGAAGTCAACAAATATAGTGAATTCGGTAGTTGCTGTTTTAATGAACTTCTTCACGTCTCATAACGTACAAATAATACTCCTTATAAATGAAATTCTTGATCATGACACCTCCAACCAATTTTTGTGCTACAGACGACATGGTTTTTTCGGTTGAGGTTTATTTTTTATCTGATATGCATATATCATAGGTCCAGGTTCCGTGTCCAGTAATGATCCATTTTATAAATATTGGGTACGATTGAAGTCATATAACTACGGCGTCAACGCAGTTCCTTTTTTACATGAAATTCAGATGTCTCTGAAGTCCACTGCATTAACCAAAATGTCTCCAACAGATCAAAAAGCAAGGCTTCTTAACTCTTCTGTAATTTCTATATGCGTCAATTTATGGTCAACAGGCACCCATTCTTTGATTTTGTTGCAATTTTCGTTGGTTTTTCGATAGTGGTGGCCTGCCACTGCCTTTGTCATCATTGATTTCTACTAAACCGTTCGCGACACTGATAATCGATTTTTTCCCCAAATTTGGTTGCCGAAACGCTTTTCTAACCATTGAAACATCGTTGAAGAATTCAAGTGTTTTATAACTGTATATTTAATACAAAATCGTGGTTGCAAACTCATTTCCATTCCACACACCTTATACTAAATCGCAAGCACACTTAATATACTCAATATGGTGTCCTTTTAACAAATGTAAAGAAATCATACCGAACATTTTTGAGAATTTCATTGACAGGTCCGGCAAAAAAGAGCACTCAAATCAACTGGACGTCCAAAGAGGCTATTTTCGACGAAAAAATCAAAAAAGTCAAAAGTAAGTCAATAATTTTGGATGATGGCAAAGTGAATTGACCAAGAAAGCTGAGGATGTTAAGATATCAAAGGAACATAGTGGGCATATCGTGTATGACTATTTCACGAAGGAAAAGATCTGTTGAAAATCTGTGCCACGCAAACTACTACTATCGACCAAAGACAATAACGGAATGACCAATTCAGAGCAGTGTTTCTGTTGTTCAACCATAACAACAAGAACGTATGTGTCGATATCTGACAATGAAGGAAACATGGCTCCATCATTTCACATCAGAATCAAACAATCGTCATCTGATTGGACTGCAGAGGTGTGCCAACTCCCAAGCGTGCAAAGAATTAACAGTGGACTGGAAAGGATATGGCATCAGTATTTTGAAGTGCACATGCTTTTATATTAATCAGTTATCTTGAAAAAGGAAAAACCATCAATACCATCACGTTATTGGACCGTTTGACGGCCAAATCACCGAAAAACAGCTTAATTAAAAAAAAAAAGAAAAAGAAAAAGAAAAAGTGCTGTTTCAACAGGAAAATGAATCGTGTCATTAAACAATTAAACTATGCCTAAATTTTATGAATTGGGTTGAAATGATTCCCCATCCACCGTATTCTCTACATCTGAGCCTAGCGACTTTTTCCTTTTCTGCTCTCTGTAATGACAATTAGGCAGATGAAGAGCTCATCGCCGAAACCGAGGACTATTTTAAGGCTAAATAAAAATCGTACTATAAAAAATGACCGCTATAGCTTGCTCGCTCGTAAATTGTGTTTATATTATTTAAGTGTAGCGTATGGTCTTCTAATTTAGTTTTAGTATTAATACACATATATTCAGTTTTTTAAGAATTTTTTTGTACATGTAGCTTAGATCCAATGTAAAAATTTATTTATTCGGCAGCCGCTGTTTCAATATGTCGCGCACAGAATTTTACAGCATTTTCATCTTCGGTTCAAAATAGTTGGAAAGGACAATGTGTATGCGCATCGAAAAAATTTGTGCTTCTTGATTGCAATGCAAATAAGTGTAAATACCATGAAGTAGGTAGTATGTAGACAGACGTGAAGCAGTATTGCAAGTGCAATAGATATGTAGCTTATTTGTTGTAAGTAGCTAAGCGTTAAAAAATATTTTAGAATGTGCTTTTACGTTTTGTATATTGTAAATGAAACAGACGCATAGCGATATGTTGCGTACATTTCCTATGTGCATATTTTACACTACTTTGAAAGTATACTTAAAAATGCTATGACGGAATTATGAACCGGAATTAAAGATTTAGTTTACGAGAACGTTCAAAATTATTATATTTATTATATGAATATTAGCTCTACAGTAACATTTGAAAATCTGTCTAGTTTCTTTTTCTACGTTTTAAAATTCCTGTGATTTCTAGATTATCAACCTTCTTTGCATTATTTTTGACCTTCTCAACGTTAACAAATTAACAAAATATAAAAACCTCTATAAATTTTATAAAATATATTTAAAAACATAATATCATTTTGTCATTGTCCCATAAAATATTCAAATCTACTCAAATCAAGGACAAGCGCATTGCAGATACCGCACGTTCTACAAAAACATACAAACTGATTTCTTTTCTTGCAAAAACATAATAGTTATGGGCATCCAACGAATTTCATGAACATTATGAGAAGAAAACACCAATTTGCCGAAGCTCCCTGGAACCGAAGTATTTGCATGATAAGTGTAGTATCTGTAAGCTTAGAATTAATTAGTTAACACAGATAAAGCTTTACTACTTAGAAATTATTCGAAAATGAAATAAATGAATCGACCATATCAATGAATGAAATGAAGTCCGTATCCAGTCAAGTCCGTATCCTACCAAGTCAATTGCTGGTCCAGTAAAAACAATATTGGAATTCGAAATTTTTAACGTAATTATGAAACAAATGTAATGCAACATTTTTACAAACAGTTTGTATGTTAAGCTTACTATACATACATGAGGTTTTTGTAAAACAAAAAATCAACAAAAGATCCTAACTGCCGCCAAACCCTAAAAATTACCTGCTAACAGAGAGTCTCCACTACCGGATTAACGTTCTGTAGAGCATGAAAGAATGCTAAAATCAAAAAATAAATGCATTAATTAAATATATTTATTAAAATAGTGGTTCAAAGAATGGACCAGCTTCGTATGTGAAAGCAAATAAATGGAGAACAATATTGTCTTATTGGTTTTGATTGATTTTGTTATTTGTGGAATATAAAATAATGAGTTTTCAAAAACATTCAATGAAATTTATAAATTAGCTGCGATAATTTGCAACACAAATATTTAATTAAATGTCGCATGCGATCGGGCAGTCAGCAAAAAAATTTTCTCTCAATCGAACGGGATTACTAACTGCAGTTTGTCACACACAAGCACTTATTTCAAATAAGCATAAACATAAAATAACACCAAGTCGAAGCATGTAAATCTCGAAATATTATACGACAATGAATTTAATTTGAAGTAGAAAAATTCGATTAATCAATATCAGTACTCAACAATATTTAACATAATAATGCTTATCCACATCATAATTCTTATCTCTCAAGAAATTCGAATATTATACAGTACTACCAAAGAAATCGAAGCCAGCTTTTGTGGAATAAAAAACACAATTGAATATGCAAAAAAACAATAATGGCTAAGGGATCCGGCAATGGGCAACCGTACAATATGCATCAATGTTTGCTCAACCTTCCACTCCCCACACACACACATACACATAAACCCATGCATCCATTTCTAATTCATTACTACGAGAGTGCATTATGCTAAAATTGGCGATAAACGCGTCAGATTCGCACAATTCGACACGAACAAGCCAATTGCTAATAAGAGCTTGAGCTCAATCTTCAGATAGTACGAGGACAATTTTCTTAACGAGGAGGACGCTCTCACCACGGTTGTCGACCAACACTAAAATATTGATAAGAATAAATCAGATAAATCAACAAGATCTATGCAATGAACCATAGAGGTTACAACCACTTTAAGGTAGGTTTGATATTATAAAACTAGTCTGCATCCTTATTAAGGACACTTTCAATGGTGACTCACTTGTTTGTAATCAGAGAGACTCCTCCAATTTTATACACTCCAACACAAAAATTATTATCGACATCACCTTCACCTATCAAGAGACTCAGACGATAGTCAGAATAAGGCAGAGAGACTCCTTGAGATTCCTTTTCTGACCACCCTCACAATCCTTTAAGTATTGACTAATTAAGGAATACCCATACCACTTACAAGGTATCCTTCAATAAGAAGAAAGCCACATGGGCTGTGTACCAGTTACGATATTAATAGCAAAGCCCAAGGTTCAGGATTTGCCGGTTGTCACAGAAAGCTCGTTAAGACAAATACGCACATAAGCTAAACCAAAAACCTTATATATCGAAAGTGAAAATGGTAAAATTAGTGCAAGTCAATCAAAATACTTTGTTTTTTTTTTTTTTAATGGAACCTTTTACCGCGATTCATTCCTTCAAACGCTGCAACAACGTTGTCATAGCCGTTTTTTTTTTTTTGGTTTCTCACTTTTCGGGATAATCGATGAAGATAACACCACATGCATACACGGATGCTACTGATGCTATATCCATGGCAGCCGACTGTTGCGTCTCTGTACGCCTTGGAGTAGGTTCACCTCGTGCGGTCCATTTAGATGCCGATTGCTCTGATTCTGGTGTGAAATGATGGAGCCAGTACAGAAACACTGCTCTGAATGATCAAATCCTTGTTGTCTTTGGTCGATTGTAAGCTCGCGGGGCCCCACTTAAGACATAGCTTTTCCCTACCCAAATATTCAAGCACGACATGTCCAGTATGTTCCTTTGATATCTTAGCTTCCTCAGCTAACAACAATCTGCTTGTAAATCAAATGGTGGAAAGGCAACTGTTAAGTATCTCGGTATAACTTTCCACAACAGGTTCACATTCAATGTGCACATTGAAACAGTGATAAACACAGTGTAAACCTGCCTAACATGGTTCAAAGCAATGAACAACTAAACAACATTTTTGCCGAAAATTATAAAAATTGTATATGTATAAATTATAAGGAGCATTATAGCGCACAGGTTTCCCATGGTTCCAAATCACACAACCAACACAATCACCACATGCTTAATAATAACTGGACTGAAAGCAGTAGACTTGCTAAATATCACAATCACACATCCATAATATGATAATATTAATTTATTGGGACATCTCAAGCCAAATCATACATAAAAAAATAAATAGCAATATGCACACCAACATGCTAAGGCATTTCGTAACCAGCTGAACTACCATTAATATAATTTTTACAAACATTTGATCAAATATACTTTTATAAATTTTTTTTAATAAGAAAATTCGGAAAGTATTTGATATTCAGTTAAATGAAGTTATGCAATTTAAAAACATTTTCAGATGTTGATTTAGTACGCTAGAACAGTTGTTATAGAATAAATCTCTTTTTTTATAACCAATTTGTGGCCCTGAAAAGGGCCGTTTGTGTACTGTTTTATGTTTGTGAGCTATAATGTATTCATTTGGAGCTGGTATATTTGGTGACGTCCTTTGTACCTTCACTGACGGCATTTTTTGCTAATTCACCAGGCAATAATAGACGCACTGCTGTTTGAATTTCCCGACTGGTGATCGTCGACNCTTTGAATTTCCCGACTGGTCATCGTCGACCGCTTATTGTAATGAGCCAAAC
>JXPQ01029836.1:0-13233 GCA_001014675.1 Ephydra gracilis
ATACAATAAGGTAGAATGTTATGCATTTTTTTCAATTTCTAAATCAATCTAAAATTTTTAAGTGATAACTAGTTAATAATAAAAAATCTTAAACTAACAATTGCTCTGGTGAAAATATTAATTTTTCCATTTTCAAACTAAACTAAAAAAAAACTAAAATCATTCGAAAATTCATACTAATATGGTTATGGTTTTTAAATAAATATATCAAATTATTTTTCTTTTGCCGTTATGCCTCTAAATATAATAATTTAAATTTTCTTCCAAGGTCAATTTACCGAAGATGGTTCCTTTATTGGCCAATATGTCCCTGGTAAACTACAACCACCAGTTTGTCCACAAGCAACCGAATCTCATGGCTCCACCCCGCCAATTCAAAATTCGAATACAGCAGCAGTAGCCACATATGTTTAAAATGGAATACAGACAGAGTGAATTGTCATTTAGATGAACAGCATCCACAATTTTTTTCTTTTTTTTTTTTTTTTGATTATATGAATATCCGCAAGAACTTACATATTTTTAAGTGTTTTTTAAAATATCAATTTTAAATCTTAAATAGCTAAATAATTTGAGCGTTTTCTTGAATTTTAATCAGTTTTAAACTCTTCTATTTAAATAACAATTTAAATTACATCATTAGTTCAAAGTAATTATATGAGTCGGAACATTAGGGTTATCTATCCTTTTATTTAATAATTTGTAATTTGCATGACTCTAATTAGAATTTCGTGTGAAATATTATTAATTAAATAAAGTATATCTTTTGTAAGTATATGCGTAAATTTGCGAATATTGAAAATAAATAAGTAATTTATCTAGAAAGAGTAACCAGCTTCTCAAATGTACACGTATATTATTAAGATTACAGTCCATTAAACAAGATGTCGAACGAAAATATAATATAATTGAAAGGATAATTTATTATTATTCTTTATGAAATAGAATTATTTGATACACTCCTAGCTATATTTGTATGTATTTTGTTGGAAACATTATTTTTATCGATCCAAAATAACACGTCCATAGAGTAACTTATTTATTTATTATTTTTGATTATTTATAAAAACAATATGTAGAAATTTATATTTTTTGTTAAATAGATTGCTTTGGAAATAAAACATAATGCATTCAAACCTCAACAAAAACCAATAATATTTGTTAACATCGAAACTTCATATTGAAATTTTTGTAACGCACAATAAAAAGCCGATTTTTTATTAATCCTTGTACCGTATTGTATTATTTTATATGTTCTTTTGCGGATGCCAATATGAACTGGATGACATTTTTGTGCCTTTTCTAAAAGACATTATTTAAAAGAAAATTATCAATCACTATTTTATTTATTATATAGCATTTTTCGAATAAATTTCGTTTGTGTTGCTATTAAAATTGATATAAAAGCATTAATATAATGTTCCAATCTCTACAGTATAAATTCATTCATTAAGTTATTTTTCCATAAAATTATTATAAATATTAACAACGAATCATGAAAATGCGTTGGTGTCCTTTATTTATTTATTTTTTTTTTTTTTGAGGTAGACATCTCTAGAAATATTGATATGTGGTCTAGCACTGCCATTAAAATAAAGGCCATTGAACGGAAATAGAATTCGCGAGGGAAGATAAAATATCCAATTGTGATTTAAATTTTATTTAAAATTATATTTCATGAATTGTTTATTTGAACCTTGTAAGCATATAAAAAGTAAATATAATTTTATATTTCAAAAGTATAGAATGTATTTTTTTATGCAATTTTCTGTTTGGATTTGGTGTAATATTGTATGAAACATTTTGTGACAAAAAATGTATCGCAATTGTGCTATGGCATTGGATGCTAGAGGACGTTTAATNAGAGGACGTTTAATGAACTTGTCATTCAGACGGTGGGAAAAACCTGTGTAGTAGTAGGTTTCGTAGATGTCTGCGACATGCGTGTCGGCCTGATGTGGGTTTCTAAAGATACTGATGGCCCTACCAGGTTGGGGCAATTAGACATGTATTAACACACACCCTTTAACTTGAAGAGGAAATTGAGATATATGGCAGTAAAGTTTGTTTTAGTGTTTTCTCGACTGTATTGCAGAAAGGGGATGCCGGCTTCAGACTTGAAAAATCGAAGGGCGATCTTCACACTGCGCTAAATCTTGTAGAAAACTCAAGAGAAGAAAATCGACGCGCTACACGTTTTCATCAATTTTCAAGCTTCTTTTGAAACTCCAAACACAAATTCACTATACACAATCATGGCGCAATAAGCAATTGAGTACCTGACGCAACCTGCCATGGATTGACTAGATTTTTCGGGATGTATCAAAATTAGGTATTCGAGTCTACATGAGTGTGAAAGTCTAATTATGTAAGTATTTCGAAGAAATTCCAAATCTTATAAAAAATACAAATATACCTTATCTTCACCTAGGTAATCCGGAAACTGTATGGTCCCTTGGGATTCCATTTCAAATAGACTTGACATTAATCAGACTTAGTATTTTTTCTAAATATGCATGTGTGTGTGAAGCCATGACAGTGGATATAAGCAAATATTTTGGAGCTATAAAACAATAAGAATGAATAATTCATTATTGAAAGCTTAAGACATGAAGTGATTATTAAACCTTGACAATTTTTTATAAGTAAGTGGAAAAAAATGTAGTAATTGGATGTATATTGACTTTATGGAAATCATAACTGATAAGCAAACCGCGGAACACGAAATCAAATTTCTGCATAAATAAATACGGTTCGGTAGACATGTGTTTTACAGCATTCCACGAAAATAATGGCAAAAATACCTTTAAAGTATTCGTTGATTGTTTGAGTATAATTAAATCAACTCATGTATTGTTACAGAACAGAACTCAAATTTGTAGTTTAGAGATAAGGAGACAAACATTTCTAAATATCCATATGTATAATTCACTGTTTTTTGTCAAATTCATTCGTTTTTTATATTGGTTATATATTTAGTTGCATACTAATAAAAATTACGTTTCGAAATATTCGCAAAACCTCAAGCCCAGAGCTCAATTTTAAAATATCACTTAGTTTATCTGGATGTGTCTAGAGTTCACGAAATCTACGGATGCCCCATTCCAATAACATGATGAATTGTGATTTTAAGATTTCTGCTAATCTGCTCAATGTCAACTCCGACTACCGGTCCAAATTCTAGGCCAAACATACCACCTGAAATGGCCAAAGCCATCTAGCAAGAGAAGCAGTCGGAAATGTGGGCTGAATTGAAAAAAGGATATGCAAGGTGTTAATGATTTACATATGTGGTTGCCCCTACCAAATATAATCACAGGTTAAAATACAGATCGATTGTTTTCGTCAGCTTATTCCAAATTCCTTTTTTACTGGTATGAAGTATTTTATAAATAATATTAATCATAGTTTGCATTGCCTAAAAATTTTTCATATTTGCGTTTTATAGCAAATTATCATTATATAATTAAAATCACTAAGTTATCTCTTCAACATAGATTTGGTTATGATGGTTTAGTTACGCTGGCAACACTTCTGGCTGCAAGCATAAGCTTATTGCTACGTAATTTATTTTGCATGATTTGTTCACTTAATCAAAAAACTTTATTAAAGTCATATGACATCTGGAAAAGTGGAAGTTGAGAAAAGTTAGAAGGGATAGACTTTCCTGTGTATAAATTTTGGGTTTTCTCGAGTAATATTAAAAATTTGAGTTATTAATTTGATTTTTAATCCACAATAAAAAAAAATTTGTGGTTTTTTTATAGAAATTAAAATAATGACGGGTTCAGGATTTATGTTCAATATTGATGGTGGATACCTGGAAGGACTTTGCCGTGGTTTCAAATGTGGTATCCTAAAACAGTCTGACTATCTAAATTTGGTACAATGTGAAACTCTGGAAGGTAACTCCCAAGCCCCAAAAAAAGAATAGAAAAAAAAATTGATACTTTGACGAATTTATCATGTGATTTTAATATTTGTTCATGGTTCATACATCGCGAGTGTTACTATTTCTAAATATTTTTATTAATCACTTAGATTTAAAACTGCATCTACAAGGCACTGATTACGGTAGTTTTTTGGCTAACGAGCCATCTCCACTTTCTGTATCTGTAATTGATGATAAGTTGAGGGAGAAGCTTGTGATCGAATTTCAACATTTGCGAAATCACGCTGTCGAGCCTCTGGCAAGTTTCTTGGATTTTATAACATATGGCTATATGATCGACAATATTATTTTGCTTATAACTGGAACTTTACACCAACGTCCAATATCTGAGCTTATTCCTAAATGCCATCCTTTGGGAAGCTTTGAACAAATGGAAGCAATCCATGTAGCCGCTACTCCTGCAGAGCTGTATAATGCAGTACTCGTCGATACACCACTGGCGCCATTTTTTGTTGACTGTATTTCAGAACAAGATTTGGATGAAATGAATATTGAAATTATACGTAATACACTATATAAGGCGTATTTAGAAGCGTTCTATGAGTTTTGTAAAAACATGGGTGGATCCACTGCGGACGTTATGTGTGAAATTCTTGCAGTAAGGTTATTGTAGAGAGATTGCAATGCACATTTCCAATGAAAATTTGTTTCTAGTTTGAAGCTGATCGTCGTGCTATTATTATTACTATAAATTCCTTTGGTACAGAATTGTCTAAAGATGATCGCGCCAAGTTGTATCCACGCTGTGGCAAAATGAATCCCGATGGACTAGCTGCTTTAGCACGTGCTGATGACTATGAACAAGTTAAAACAGTTGCTGAGTATTATGCCGAGTACGCCATGTTGTTTGATGGGTCTGGTACTAATCCTGGTGATAAAACACTCGAAGACAAATTCTTTGAACATGAAGTTAAATTGAATGTTTACGCATTTTTACAACAATTCCATTTCGGTGTGTTTTATGCTTATTTAAAGCTAAAAGAACAGGAATGTCGCAATATTGTATGGATTGCTGAATGTGTTGCCCAAAAGCATCGTGCAAAAATTGATAATTATATTCCAATTTTTTAAAAAGGATCAAAAGTATCTTGCAAAATATATGACAGTATATTCATTATTACAGAATTGTAAGTCGATGTTATATACTAAATATTAAATGTTAAAAAACTATTATTGTTGAAGAAATTCTTTTGCTAGATGTTGCATTCCTGTTCTTTTACTTTTCATTTTTAAATTGCTATAATAAATATGAACCAATTAACTAAATAAAACGAATGTATTTTAATTGTTATTGGACCCCTATTATATTAGTTCCGGAAAAAATGAATTTTAAATTGCATAAGATTAATTTGATTCCTTTTTAAGCTTATAAGAAAAATTATGACTGTGTTGTTGGCAGTATAATGCACATTGTTTTAAAAGAAGATACAACAATAGCAGGATTAATTGAAACAATGCACAAAGATGAAAACAAATTTTGAAACCCACGGTAATCACAGCAAAGATGTGTTCCGCTGTGATTCGGTTTTCATATTTTCTTCAGTATTACGGTTAGCTACACAGTAAGCATAACTTACTTACTTTCACTTGTTTGAACCATTAAAATTTAATAGATTTTATATTCATCAATGTTCTCCAAAAAATGAATAAATTACAATGCATCGAAGTACGCGTTACATTTAAATGGTAACTACAATAAAAAGCATTTCCGCCTCACAAATAATGACTTCATAGGATTAGTATAAGTTATTAGGATATTGATAAAAGATTATAATTTTATTTTGATACATCTGGCAATGATTGATAAAAATGACTGGTAAATCGAAATCGAGTAAATAGTATGACTACCAAATAGCCAGCTGAGTCAGACAAGCTCTTAAATATTTTTATATGTGAGAATTATTGCAATTTGTCTGCATCAACTGTTTAATTGGAACATTTCTCCTAGAATAACGTATATCCCGACAATAAACCTATATTTGAAAATATTTCCACCTTGGTTATTTATTGTGTATAAAAGGTATACATACCTATAAATAAATGAAATCACAATGAAAATAAGTGCATAGAAATATTGCTGAGTAACGAATTACAGGCATAAAACTGCATATTGAACCAACGTAACAAAAATTGTTCATTGAAACAAGGTTTTAGGTTATTTCACATTTCCTTAAAGATAAAACTACAACAGGAGCAAATAAAACTACAATCAACATCTGAAATTAAAAGGTGCAGGTACACTTTTTTAAAGAATTATATTGAGTGTAGATATCGAAAAATGGCATTGAATATGGCTATTCAAATAAATGGGAGTTCCTTGACATCATCCACATTTAAGAAAAAGGATCAGATTGTTGCAGAAAAGGAAAATTTATGGTAAGATGTAATTTTAAGCAACAGTCATATATTCAAGTACAAGATATAAAATTGCTTGGTTTGCAACGAGTTTGTTGTGATATTTAAATTGGATACAGAATTTTGGTGTAAAATAATAGGTTTTGATGTTTATTTTGAAGAAATAGATCGGTTCAACTACGGGAAGTATAATATAAAAGAAACACTAAATTGCGTATAATTCGGAAAACATGTTCTTTATTCGCTCTTTTTATTTTTGTTTATTAAAATTATTGAACTGTAACTATTCGTAATATGTAGCCGACTTTCTGGATAAATTTAAATTAAAAAACATTAGAATTCCTGTATATGTACTCATGAACTTTGTTCCAGGCCTAACAAAAAATGTTGACTGAAATATTCGTTTAAGTATTTTGGGTATTTTTGAATTAAAAATAACAAGAAGCGTAGTTTATTTCGCAGAACTTTTATATCGAAAACATTAAAACGAATATTCAACCCTTTTACGGAAAGTTAGAAAAATGGTAAACATTATTTTAATATTTCTCAGCAAAAAGCTTATAGTGGAACACTAAACAATTTTTTAATTTTAAATGTAAATGTCGATGTAAAGTTTTAAAACTGTGCGGATTTATTAATTTTTATAATTGAACTATTTAATCTATTTTATGTTAACTGACTATTATTAATGTAATGCAATGTAACTCTAAGCTTTATTATTTCCAAAAGTTTTATATAATGTAATTTTCAATACTTATTTTGCGTATCTGATTTTAAATTGACATATTAACCAAATATTAACTGCAGGCGCTCTAATAAATCGTTGGCAATAATTGTAAATTCTTCCCATTGAGAGTAAATTTCTGAATACTCATCGAAAATTCGTCCTTCCTCTAAGGCATTAGCTACAGCAGTGTATATATCGTTTAAAATAGTTTCATCGGAATCAATTTTTTCATTATTTTTCACATCAATAAATAAATTCCATAATGCTTGTAAAATTATTGTAGCCAAAAACCAATCTTCATCGTGCAAAGACCCACGTAAAAGTATAAACAAGACATCAATTCCTTTCAGTTTTATAAAGGGCAGACGATTTTCCGCATTTCCTAGTAGATTTACCAACACTCCAATTGAACATGCTTTCAAATCATAATCATGCTTGAAATTTCTTGTCAGGCTTTGTAGAATATTTGTTATTCCGCCTTGTTTACAAAAACTTTGCCGTGCTTCATTATTACGAGTTAAATTACCTAAAACACGTAGTACATCCACTTTTATATGATCTTCGTTAATACAAGATTTAAGTACGTCGTTCAAAGCAATGGTAATCTCGGGTAATACATATTCTACTGAATCTTTGATTTTTGTAGTATTAGCAGTATACTCTCCACATTTGTCTTGATAAAAACATAAATTATGTAGTGCTCCTAATATAGCACCGTTCAGTTCCGTTTTCTCATCCAACTAAATATATAAATTTATCAATACGGTTAATTTTAGGAAATGAATAAGAAATATTTAAATTTAATACTTACTGTACAATTTGATTTATGGTTGCTTTCCTCTAGTAATGAGCCTTGTAATAAATGCAATAATAGTGCGCCTAATTCACCAATTTTTCCTAATTCTCTTCCGACTTTTGCATTTACACTCATATTGGCTATGACTCTTACAAGCTTCACAAGTAAATCATTAACTTTACTATAGTTTATATGCTTTTTCATGAAGATTTGATTTGTATAATGCTTAAAGACTTGTACAAAATATTCCATGGCAACATCATTGTCATAATACTGTTAATATTAATAGGTTATCATAAAGATATGTAATTACATCACATTTTCAAAGTTAATCAAATAATCACCTGGATTCTCGCAGAATCATATTTTGCCATTATATTACCCAAAATATAGCCAAAGCGACTAAATAGAGAAATGCATTTTTCTGATGATTTGTCGAAAAATTGAAAACATTGTCCGAAAATAATACCTATTCGTGCAACGTATTCTCCCATTAGAAAACCACAATCATTGTTTTCCGAAAGCACACTATAATTAAAATAAAAAAATTATAATTTAATGTCTAATATATATGGTTTTACCTTAAAGTCTTCACTAAGTTTGCCTGGACGTCAAGCTCTCCAAGTGATAATTCAGTAGCTCGAACTAAATGAGTACAGGCAATATCCAATTTAATTTGCCCATGCAATATTTTCCAGACTGCTGACGAACTCAGTAGTTCGGCTAATGTTCGTAAAGCAGAAGCTAATTGATATAGGGAGTGTAATGGAGGTCCCGATAACTTTTGGGATGCATTAAATTCATTTAGAATTTGTAAATGCAAAACCATTAAATCAATTGCTCCATTTTTGGTTATTCGGCTCACTAGCATATGATAGTTATTTAACCTCTCTTCATCATTGATTTTGTTTGAAAATTGTAGTTTGCATTCTGTCCCTAAAGTTGACCTGTAGGAACCCACACCGCTTGTTAAGAAGCGAATTGCACCATAACCATAAATACACGCTTCTGCGTCGTCAATTGGAGATGCTTTACCCAATCCGTCGATTAAAAGTTCTAATATATTATCATCATAGAAAAGATAATCATTTTGTTCATTTTGTGCAACTTTGAAAATTAATTTACATGCACCGGCCAAATTGCTACCAGTTACAGGAAGCTGCAAGTAATTCGATCGTAAAAATTCAACTTAAAAAATAAAAATAAAAACAATAAATGAACATACCACCAATACGACACGAGCGATGCTAAGCAATATTGCAGGTGACATACTTTCAACTAAACCATATATTCTACCCAAAAGAATCCCCTTTTTACAATCATGTGAATTTTTCTTTAGACGCATGTAAATTTCGTATAGTACCTGTTAATTGTAAATTAAAATATAATTAATGTCATATCATTTAGTATGGTATAAAGAAAATCTAACCGCGATTAAAAAATTTTTTGTTCCTTCATTGCAATCTTTTAATCCTTCGTGTTCTGCAAGTATTTTAAGTAGTTGGTCTGTGGTTAATTCTTTTACTTTGTTGTCATATTGGTGTTGAGTATTTTCTAATGCAAATAAATGTTTAATGTACATAAAACCATTTCTTTTCTTTGAATCGGTACATCGTTACCTGATTTACGTGTTTCGTTTTTTTGTTCCGTTAATAAATCAATACTGCTGGTAATTGCTGACTTATGATAAGTTTCTACAATACTTGGGAGTTGTTTTACTAATGTATTCAATTGTAAATTAGTTTGCGATTGTTCTGCGACTATGCATTCTTTATTAACAAGTTGTTGTTCCCCACCAAGATTTGATATAGAGTTTATAGGTTCTAATATAAGCGTTTTGGTTGGACGATTAAATTCCAATTTCAAATTTCGCATGCTAATTCGTAGTAATGTTGATAAAATGGAACAAAAGAACACATCGAAAAAGTTACTTACGAAAATGTACTAGGTGGTCTGTCCTTTAGAGCAACTTTACCAAAAAGCAATCTTCCTGTTTCCCGTGGAGTAATTGGACGTTTTGTTCCCAAAACTTTTAATCCTCCTGTTATTCAATGTATCAAAAAGTAGTTAATTACAAATATAATTCAGAAGACAATATACCACTAGTATACCAATGCGGTTGGTGCTTGTATTTATATCACTTAGATATGTTTTAGCTTCTTTGATTAATTCGGCTGTGGTCTTGCGATGACCTATTTCTCCAAATAAACCGGTATCCATACTCATGGATTTTACTCTTTTGTTTGCAGCAAATCGAATTTGTTGTTCAACCGTGTTTTGTTTTAAATTTTTCAAATCAATATTAGTTTGAATTTTATTATATTCCACGTTTTTCAATAAGGCTTGATTACGTGTTTCACTTTGTGTTCTCCTTTCTCTAAGTATCAACTTTTCCTGATAATTTCCATTCGTATTCTCATTTGAATTGTATTTCGGTTTTGAATTCATAGTTTTAATAAAGGTGAAATAATAATTCGCCAACTGCCCATTTAACTATGAAAACCATTTCGTTTTGAATTACATGAATACCATAGCAACGAAGAATAATTAAACATTTTCTCCACCATGTACTTATCCCTTAGTTGCATGTTTGCGTGCAAAATCCAAGGTGGAGCATAGTATTGTTTCTTTCTTTATATGCAGATATTTATTGGTTTAATATAACAAAGGGAAAAGGGTATTTTTAACTATCTTGTTTTATAATTATAAAAAAAAAATTCCGATGAACTAACTAGCAAATATTCTTGTTGAATGAGTATAAAGTACGATTTCATTACATATATATAGAGCTCCAATTACATTAAATAAATACACATAAATTCAATGACACACATAAATTCTGAAAATTTTTGCAAATAAAAAAAATTAAAAACCATTGACAAATTAAAGAATGAGTGACCCAATATTATCAATTTAACGTATCACTTTGGAAACATGTGAGAAGTAAAAATACCCTGAAGTTTTTGCTTGTCAACAAGCGAACTTTGTAGCCTATTATTACAGAATGCTTACATATCTAGAATATTCCAAAAAGATCTGGATCGATAAAATTGCCTGATGAATACGAAGGTAGAGAGGATTAAATATATTTTGGTTGAGGATACGTTAACACTTTGAAATTGATATATCTATATATAACAAAAACTTTGTTCATAAAGACGATAACGTAGCAGTTTGTACGACCACCGAATGTTCTGTTGAGTATACCCCAATCCCAACTGCATTTATAGCTTTTGAACTATCTTTGTATCGATTGTAAAAGTTTTCTCTTACACTTAACAATTTATTTCCTTTTCATTTATGCGGAATGTGACATCCTGTCAATAGCTTCTTGCAAATATTCCTCATTATAATATCTGATCTCCTTCCGTCTATGGTATGGCAAAGCGTATTTGCAACAGATGCTAACAAAGGTTGANAGCGTATTTGCATCAGATGCTAACAAAGGTTGAAGAAACAGTTACTTAGGGCCGTGTACTCAAAAAAATTATATATTCATGCAAAATGATATAAGTATAGTAAAAAATAAAAGTGTCTTTATATTTTGCTATTTAAAAAATATTAAGGTCTTTATTTTGTAGTATCCGAAAATAACTGTCATTTGAAGAATTTATTGCGATTCGGGTTTCGTTTATCATTGTTTAAACTCATTTTATTAATAAAAATATTTAGGGAAGAATATTTTTATGGGTCGACAAAAATGTCTTAGTATTCAAGATTTTTTCTCGTCTAAAATAACCAATTTGCATATATTTGGTCGATTTCAAGCATTTCGCTGTTTGTGGCCATGTTAGAAGCTAGAATATTTTTTATGTGCATCTTCAGTGGTCGAGTGTATAGTTACTCACGTTTCCAATATTATTCTTCGGCAAAAAAAAAACAAAAATAAATTAACACATTCAGAGAAAAAGTGTTTCTATCACAAAGAAACGATTAATATGTATGATTTATTGAATTCATTTATACTGTGTATGTAGACATAAAAATTTATTTTTAGAGTTAAATTAGGAAAGAATATAATAAAATCTGCTTACACATTGTTATAAATTTTTTTCTGTTTAATAAAAGTTTTACTCTGTTCAGCATTAAACCTTCGATAGTTGTTATGATTATTTACAAATAAAAAAATTTCAACATAATTTAAGGTCTGCTATTTTGAGTGAAGTACAAGAACAAGGGAGTACAAAGTTGCCATCTAATAAATCAGTTTTAGTATTAGGTGACAATGCTACAGGAAAAACCACATTAATTGCAAAGTTACAAGGAGTTGAAGATCCAAAAAAGGGTTCTGGTTTAGAATACGCTTATATAGACGTTAAAGACGAATATAGAGATGGTATGTAAGGTCGAATTAATTACAGTTCCTTTGTTTTATATGTTTTTGTATATATGAAAATTTTAGATATGACACGTTTGAGTGTATGGGTGTTAGATGGTGATCCAGGACATACCAATTTATTACATTTTGCTCTGAATAAGGCGAATTTCCATCATACCCTTGTAATACTAACAGTATCAATGACACAACCGTGGAGTTGGCTTGAACAATTAAATCACTGGATAAAAGTATTATCTAC
Source organism: Ephydra gracilis (assembly GCA_001014675.1). Classification (NCBI taxonomy): domain Eukaryota; kingdom Metazoa; phylum Arthropoda; class Insecta; order Diptera; family Ephydridae; genus Ephydra; species Ephydra gracilis. Next base: position 12,408 of record JXPQ01029836.1, read on the forward strand.
ACACATTGATAGTCTACATTTAGACCAAAATGAGAAGCAAGCAGCTCAACAACGTTTGGTTACAACGTGGCAAACGTATTGTGAAGTTGGTGATGATTTAGACATTGGCTCACCGGTTAAACGAACCTTAAGAAATAATTCAATTGACGAAGATGATCTTTTACCATTAACTGAAGGTGCTATTACAACAAATTTAGGATTGGATATCGTGGTTGTTGTAACGAAGGTAAAAAATTAAAATTCCAAACTATCGTAATTAAATATAAGCATTTTTAAAAGACGGATTATATGGTAACACTGGAAAAAGATCTTGACTACAGAGACGAAAACTTCGATTTTATACAACAATGGATACGTCGATTTTGTTTGCAATATGGAGCATCTCTCTTTTATACAAGCGTTAAAGAAGATAAAAATTGTGATCTCCTTTACAAGTATTTAACACATCGAATTTATGGTTTGCCATTCCGTACACCAGCATTGGTTGTTGAAAAGGATGCTGTTCTAATGTAATTTCTCATAATATGTATTTATGTTGTTATATATATTGCTGATTTATTTCCTTTTTAGACCTGCCGGCTGGGATAGCTTAAAGAAAATAAGTATATTATATGAAAATATGCATTCATGTAAAGCTGAGGACTACTACACAGATATAATATCGCCTCCACCGTCGAGAAAAGTAATACAGAAATCATTTAATCTTCCATAGTGTTGTATAAGTTTCTCAATTGAACTTATATTTCTCCATTACAGGCTGTAACTAATCGTGAAACCGAAATAGTTACAGAAGATGAACAAATATTTCTGTCCAGACAACAAGAAA